>APFE031170897.1:21574-23937 GCA_000404065.3 Pinus taeda | reverse complement strand
AATGTTGATGGAGCAGTATACTTTGCAGATCAGTCAAAAATCAAGCCATCAAGGCTTGGCACAATCAGGCTTAAACTACCTGGTCTTCCAGACTTTCTTCTGGATCATGTTCTATATCTCCCACATCTCAAGAGAAAATTTCTATCCTTGGTCCACATCCGCCAGCAAGGTAACTCCATTCATATGTTTGATGGAAAGCTTGAGGTAAGAAAAGCATCTGATCACTCACTTGTTATGAGGGGAATAGAAGAAGAAAGACTTCTCAAACTGCAAGGAACATCTTCTCATGCACAAAATTTCTCATACAATTCTCATAATTAAGAAGGTACACTTCCATCAAGTTTATTATGGCATGCTAGATTTGGACATGAACTATTATAGTCTCCACTTATTGAAGAAAAATGGTGTTGCTGGTTTGCCTACAATTCCTAGAAAACTTAAGCAATGTGATGCTTGCATTCTAGGAAAGCATAGCAAATAGTCTTTTCATGATTTACATTCAAGAGCACATAGGAAACTTGAACTCATTCATTCAGATTTATGTGGTTCAATGTCTGTTTCTTCCGTAAATGGAAATAAATATTTCATGACGTTTATTGATGACTACACCAGAATGTGTTGGGTTTATTTATTGAATAACAAATCTGATGCTTTCCAAACATTTAAGAATTTTCATAAATGGATTGAAAATGATGCACAATCTCATATTGGGTCTATTTGCACTGATAATGGAAAAGAATATACATCAAATGAATTTTAAAACTATCTTCAACAACATGGGATCAAACATCAAACAATTGTGCCTTATAATCCCCAACAGAATGGTGTAGCTGAAAGAATGAATAGAACAATTTTGAATATGGTACAATCCATGCTTTTCTTCAAAAATGTAAAGATAATGTTTTGGGTTGATGTTGTTCTATGTGCTGCATATATACAGAATAGATGTACATCTAATGCTATAAGAAACAATACTCCTTATGAATTGTGGTATGGACATGTTCCTTCGGTAAAACATCTCAGGATCTTTGGTTCCACCTGTTATGCTTTGATACCAAAGGTACATAGAAACAAACTTTGTGCTAGAAGTCATAAGTGTATCTTCCTGGGGTATTCAAACACCTCCAAAGCATACCACCTGTATGATGAAGTAAATAAAAAAAAAATTGTATCTAGAGATGTAATTTTTCTTGAATCATCCAAATCTGACAATGTTGTTGAGCGGCAACTTGACCACTTGGATAGATTCACAAAAATGAAATCAATTCAAGAATTTGATAATTAGATTCCACATCTTGAAGGGGGGATTCCTATTCTAGATCAACATGTGGAATCTTCTTCTGAAGAACACTCTCCCCTGACTGAAACTCCAACAAAGGATGATGCTTTAAGTGATGTAATTGATATAATTGGGAGACTCAATCTTGATTCAGTCCCAACTCAATCAACAGAGTAGCCTGGACCATCTCAAAAAGGTCCCCCAAAGTGGCTAGCAAAGACACTTGAAAGTGTTCATCCTAATGAAATTGCAAAAACAGGAACCAGAAATTCAAACCAACAAAATGGAGGTGATGTAGATGAATCGAATTCACCTATTGATATGGATGTTTCTTATGATTGTGAATTGAACTTGTCTACAGAATTTGAACCAACTTCCTTTAAAGAAGATGCTTCTCATGATGAATGGAAAGAAGCAATGCAAAATGAGTATGATGCCCTCATAAAGAACGGCACTTGGAAGCTGGTTGATTCTCCATTTGGAACCAAACCAATTGGCTGCAAGTGGGTCTACAAGAACAAGTACAAAGCTGATGGCTCACTTGACAAGCACAAAGCTAGGCTTGTGGAAAAAGGTTTTGCACAGAAGGAAGGGGTCGATTATGAGGAAACTTTTGGGTTTGCCTCAGGAATGGCTTTGGGTTATTTGTAGGGTGGCCAATTTTCATCTTCTCTCTATACCCACTCAGTATCACATGAGTGGTAATGTTGGGAATGCTTGTCCCGGGAGGCATATGTGAGAAATTCCCCTTCTGCTCTAAGTTCTTGGAGTTGTATAGGTTTTTGTGGTGTGGCTCCCTGTGATGGCTAGCCTCTTCATTGTTCAGCTGTTTATGGTGTCGGTTTCTTCTGCTTATACTCTTTCTGTGTTGGCATTGTCGGTTGAGATGCATACATTTAAGAGGAACGTGGAAGGGCTTTGGTTGTAAACCACGTACCATCCCTCTTGGTTGCTTTTTCCATAGGGCAATGTGAGGCGATGCTATCCTTATTGTAAAGTTAAGGGTTGGCATTCCTTTCAAAGTGCACATTGTCTGTGTTTGCATTGGCTTTTAGGTTTTGATAGATGTGTTGGCCCATATGTT
>APFE031170897.1:4074-19074 GCA_000404065.3 Pinus taeda | reverse complement strand
GTGGAGCGTGTGGCTTAATTTAACTCAAGATGGGGAAACTTACCAGATCCATACATAGTAAGGATTGACAAATTGAGAGCTCTTTCTTGATTCTATGGGTGGTGGTGCATGGATGTTCTTAGTTGGTGGTGTGATTTGTCTGGTTAATTCTGATAACGAACGAGACCTCAGTCAAATAAGTAGCTACATGAAGATTCCCCTTCGTGGCTAGCTTCTCAGAGGGTCTATGGCCATTTAGGCCATGGAAGTTTGAGGAAATGATAGGTCTGTGATGCCCTTAGATGTTCTGGGCTGCAAGTGCACTACACTGATGCAGCCAACAAGTTTTTCTTCCTGGTTCAAGAGGATTGGGAAATATTCTCAAATTTCATCATGATGGGGATAAACCATTGCAATTATTGGTCTTCAACAAGGAATTCCTAGTAAGTGCATGTCATCAACTTGTGTTGACTACGTCCCTGCCCTTTGTACACACCGCCCATTGCTCCTACCGATTGAATGATCCAGTGAAGTATTTGGATTGCATCGACGATGGTGGTTCACGCCATCGATGTTGTTGTGTAGGTAAATCCCCTCTACTGACAAAGGCGATCCCACTAGCCTAACTGAGGTCTAGCAACAATCAAACAATGCTAACACGCAGGTTCCTAATTGCAAAATAAAGGCCAAGATGAGAGACTACCTTGAATCCAACGCTTATATTCGTAGAAGGGTTTTCGCTTCCGTTCTTTCACTTCAGCTGGTCGCAATCCTCACAATCTCCGCGAACAGACACCTGCACATGCAAAGAACAAGACAAATACAAGCATAAAATTTGGGAAATGCAACCATGTACCAGTCAGAAAAGATACAACTCAAACATCATAATAAAGACACATGAGTGGAACCATAATGATAGTCGTCTATTATTATTGATAAAACAAAAGAGAATACAACCAAGTTCTGACGTCAAATCCTCCTTTGTTGGGTCCAGCCAGCAAGTCCCTCAAGCATTCACCCTTGAAGGTAGATATCCCAAGACAAAACTCTCTCTCACACAAGTTTACACAAGATGGAAACACTTCAAAACCTTCCTTTAGCACTCTAGCAATCCCACACTTATCACACCAGCTTCCTGTCAAGCTCACACTATCAACAATGCTCTAAACATAATCAATTCCAAACTAGCAGCTCATGGCAATGGTGGAGGCTTAAATAGGAGAAGGAGTCTCCATGAATGGTGGGAGGATGAGCTTATCTCTAAGGAAGGTGGCTCAAATGACGAAACAGACATGCTAGAGAAGGGAGGGCGACATTTACAAGGCCAACAACCAGGTCTGGAGTCATATGGAAGGCCGACTGTTAGAACAAACTCGCCCAAACTGGATCATCGTGGGTAGATAACAACACTGGAGCACTGACATCGCTGCTAAATAACAAAGAAAGTTACAACAACGCGATCAGATATAAGGAACAGACGCGCTGTCACATGAAATTTGACCAGTGCGGGAATCACGTGTGCTTCCGCGCTGGCAGCGCATGAGGTCTATTTTGGAGCGCTCATCAGCGCATTTATTTTTACAACAGTCACGATGATAGAAGAACTTTAGCAAAGTGGGTCATTTGGAAACATTAAAGAGCATGAGCATGATTAATTGGGTCCCATGACATAGCAAGAAAAATGACAGGGAGACAGTGACAAATTATTGTGTAACATATGCCCCCTAAAGAATGAAGCCCGAGAGAGTGGGAGGGGTGAAATACTTTACGAAACTAGCTGAACTGGAACACCACCAGGAAGAACCTACACGTAGTACAATTGATATGTCAAATACATGACGTACATGGTATGGGCACAACCATCCATAACAGAGTACATAAAAATCTGGATCCCAGGTATGGACGCAGCCATCCGATGGGGATCAATAAATAGACTCAGGCATGGTCGCAGTCATCCAGTGAATGAGTCATGTAGTGATTATAATAATCCACAAAATGCAGCCTGGATCCCAACATACAAAATCCAGGGTCTTGCGCTCCAACTCAACCCGAAAAAAGTACAAGTTCAAGCATGCAAATATAGGAGTCGAAGTCGAACATGCGAGAACATCGTCTGATTACCAGTCAATGATGAAAACTATTAATAGACGCGAGAGGTACCACCAATAATGAGAATGGTCCTCAAGGTAGTATAGGTACAATCAACGACGTGCGAATCAGTGAGCCGGTGTCGAACACTCGTAGAATCATTCGATCGGAGGCCAATGATGTAAACTTCGCGTCGAACACGAAGAACCTGCAATTGAGGTATGCAGGCTCTAAGGCACCTGAAGGGATTCTCTAGGTCAACTTCCTGGGTAATGAGCTGAAGTTGACAGGAAGTGACCTTGATCGAAGGTAGGCCATAATGTTAACCACATCATCGACACGAGACAGAGAGGGATAAAATGTTTTGTGTGAGATATCAGAGGGAGGTTGAGTATTCTGCAGAGGTCAACTTCTCTTGAACATATCGGCGGCATGACAGCAGACTTGGCCGTATTTGATGTCAAATGATTAGGGGTCATGGTGACAAGGCGATGAGAAGATGAACGGTCAAACAGGATAACCCAAACCCACGGAAGCAAGTGTGAAACAAGATGAGATGTTCCCACCCAGACACGAATGCAGACAAGTGCCATGTTCAAGAGCGACATACTGTTGACACGACGATGATTACGGTTCCTTTATTCCCCCACCATTTATGGCGAGTACCTCGGTTATTTTTGGATGGCAAGATTGACGGGGATAGCATATGCTTGAGAGGCATCATCATGACAGAATCTAATGTCATTAAAGTTTTAACGAGTCTGACAAAGGAAAAACTTGCCATCTTTTCATATTTAGAGAGTTTGAAAAGGCAGCGAAAAGGAAACTCCAGGGGTGTTCTTTTTCGTAAAGTTGTGTCTCTCGAGCCCAAAAAAGTATAAAACTATGCTCGAAAGAACCGCCCGATCATTACGACCGAGGAGTACTTTTCGTAAGTAGTGACTTTGACCCGAAAAAGTAAAAAAGCGGTCAGAAGCACATCATTTTGTAGCCAATAACGAGTTCGAAACGACAAAAACCCGATGCTCCTTTTGTCCGCTTTCCTAGATAGCGGGACTTTCCTTGTGGTTTAGCGTAAGTTTTTCTGGGCTAGCAATAGGAGCCTTTAGTTTATATAGTATTGTGTTCTTCAATTTCTTATCATTATGACAATAGTATATTAATGGAATTAGAATTTCTTCGTTGAATTAAAGGTCTAGATTGGTGTAAAAAAATTTAATAAGGAACTTTACCAATTTATTCTAATAGTAATACTCATCCTAATAAAGGGGTAAATACTAAGATAATTAAAAAAAATTACGTATTAAGGAGAATATATATGAATACAGATTAATAAGATCAATTTTGATATTGATTTTATTTTTCACTACCAGACATAGATTACAATTGTTTGGATCAATCGGTTCGTGCTTGCTTGTTTGTTTCTTTAGAATTCAAAGCTATCAAAATCAAAAGTATGCATTCATTAGTATACAAAAGTGAAAGTACATTTGCATTTCAAGTTTTTCATGTCTGAGAAATTGGAACGCAAACTTTGAATCTATCATTAGTAGTATCGATGCTTTGTAGGAATTGATGTGTTTATGCATTGTGTCTCTTAGCAATTGCATTTTCTAGTCTTGGTTTTGTCTTGGTCTGGGAATGATCTCTCTACCTTTCTGTAAGTAGGGGTTCATCGAAATGAAACATGATTTATTCATTCTAGCTGCATCCTAGGTTTTGATATACATATGGTAAGGCCTGGAAATTGAAACATAATTCAAGATCAACTCTAAAATGAACTAAATGAACTTAACAATGCATTGGAACATAATGCGCATTATTTAGAGGTCTAGGCTAGCGATGTGCTCCGACATTGTTAAGCCTAGTCACTGTTGCTTTCACTTAAGGTTGGGTGATTCCTCCTTCTGTGACTCAATAGCTACTAGCACGGACTTGCGCTCCTAGTACCATCAAGTATATGTTGGGAGAACCCACTAGGTTATCATCCTATATCCTTAGGAAGCCGAGTCTACTGCCTTGCAAACCGTAACACACCGAACATAGCATTCAGGAAGATTGGCTATAGTATGGAATGTCCTTGGTTTTCATATGATCGCCAAGGTGTATATGTAAGTTTACAGGTTGTTTGGTAAACCTTTTGCCTAGTTCTCCAAAGTAGTCACTTTCATTCCTTTTCAGACTCCTTAAAAGAAAAGGTCCATCTAAGCACTTGTCCTTTCTGGCTCAGTAAATATTCAAAGGTGACTAGAGTCATCTTTTAGTCCTTTTCTCGACTCTTTAAAGATGAAAAGGTCAAGTTCTGTTCCTATTTCTTGAAATTTATTCGACCACGTTCACATTTACCTTGTTAGATATTGTTTGTGTTTTAGTTTGCATAGGGTTTTTTTCCTTATTTGTTAGCTTTCCCTAGGATTTTTGAATTAAATCATCGTGGCGGAATCACCGATCCCGTCTCCCGTTCCAAGTGACCAAGGATCTCCATGTTCTGTCGCTTCTGAGGTACCAGTTGTTAGTGATACTCTCCCTGTCATTCTGAGTATCCAACTACTTAACTCTCATGCTCCAGAGGACGAGTCTTATGCTATCCATTAGAACCCCATTTTGGAGCCTTTCGAAGAAGACATTCATGCTATGCCTTCTGGTGTTTCGGTCCTAATGTCTTCCTCTGACATGGATGAGACGAATCATGTCCCGGGTAAAGAATTTTTTATGGCGAGCAGTGAAATCCCTATAGCTACGGAAACTTCACCCTTCCCTATCACCCCTCATGGTATCACATTGCCTTTACATTATAATTCTTTGGCAGATATCATGGGTTCTAGATCTCCCCTTACGAGTTCCATGTGGTCTCGTACTATCACTCTGACTTCATAGCCTTTTATGCCTCAGATTCACAATGTGACTGTCACATTGGTTCCAACTATTCCACCATTTATGTGGCTTCTTCAGCCCCTATTGTCAGTGTCATCATTGCATCTTCAATTGTGACCACTATTGTTGGACGTTTAGTTGGTCTTACAAATAGTGGTCCGTCAACATCCACACCTGGAGTTGTTAATCTTACACTTAGTGCCCCGCCTTCTTCTGGTTCCATTCCAGCAGGGGGGAATATGATCCATATTTCCAAGCTCTTCAGAATATGAATCCAAAAAATCCGTTTCATTATTATGATTCTCTAGGAACTCATATTTATCACCTCGGCCTTATGCCATCTCAACCTGCGGTTGAGGTCTCAGTTCCATTATCTATTGCTTGGGGTACCACCACTTATCATGGTGGCCAAGCACAACCTTCAAATGTTCAAGGACCACCCTATCAAGGTTAGCCGTCATATGGGCAGCCGCCTCATGGATAGCCATATTACGGTCAACCTTATCCAAGGCAACATGTTGGCCCACAAGAAAAACCCTTCCAGGGACAACCTTCGACCTTCAGTGGTTCATCTTTCACCTACTTCGGGCAACCTTCTGGTAATTCAGGACAAACTTACATGCAACAAGGCCAACCTGGTATCCAACAAGGTCACCTTTCTAGATAAGTTGGATAGCCTCAAATCCAACAAGGCCAACCAACTACCCAAGCTAGTCAAACTTCTGGACAAATTGGTCAGCCTCAAATCCAACAAGGCCAACCAATTGTTCTGTTTGCTCAACCATCTCGTTAGTCAGGGCAACCCTCGGTTGTGCAAGGACAACCCCATACCCAACAAGCTGATCCTTCTGGGCAAATGAGTCAACCTAAATCTTAACCAGGTCAACCTTCTAACCAGATGGCTCAACCTCAGTTCTCCCAAGGACATCCATATGAGCTTACCCAACCAGGCACTGAAATGCTCATTGCTTCTCAAGCTCCACCTGGTTTTCAGCCCCAGTCTGGGCTTTAGACCTAATCTGGTCTTCAAACTCAAGTTGGGCTTCAAACCCAACCTACTCATCAAATGCAGCCTAGGCCCCAGGCTCAATTTGGATCCCAGCCACCTTATGGTTTCCAACAACCCCAAGGGAAAACTCAATTTGGCCCCATACCAA
Source organism: Pinus taeda (assembly GCA_000404065.3). NCBI lineage: Eukaryota > Viridiplantae > Streptophyta > Pinopsida > Pinales > Pinaceae > Pinus > Pinus taeda. Next base: position 12,976 of record APFE031170897.1, on the reverse strand, counting down.
AATTATCAACAACCACAGGTTAACCCTTATCAAAATTTTCAGCAACCATACGTTGCTCCTGTGGGTCAAGTTGGTAATCAGTGGAATGCAAGGGTTCAAATCCAGGGTCAACCATCTAGTTACAACTATAACCCCTATGGACAAAATCCCTATGGACAAAACCCTTATGGGCCAAATCCGTCTAGACAAAATCAATGGGGCAACCCAGAACTGGATGGAACTTTGGTGTTGTTTCTTACACGTGGCCTCAGATGTCCTTCAACCCTCAATTACCCTTTTTGGCAACGTTGGAATTACCAAATGTGTCCAAACTAACAAATGATCCTATCCTTCATAATCCATATTAGGCACCGGTTCCAATTAAGATTCTTGGTGATTGCCCCAAATTCGATAGTAAGGCTGGAGAAGATCCCCAAGACCATGTCATGACCTATCACCTATGGTGTTCATTGAATTCCTTGTTTGATGATTCAATCTAGCTCTGCCTATTCCAACAAACTCTCACTTGCTCTACCACAAAATGGTATATTGAGTTAGCTCGCGAAACTTTTCAGGACTTTAAATCACTGGCTATGGCATTTTTAACTCATTTTTAGTTGCTGAATCGATATGAAATAGGCACACACCTCCTGACATCCTTGAAACAGAACACGACTACACATATCTCTGATCACATTCATGAATGAAGGTGGCATCATCATTTAATTAAGTTCTAAATCCCCGACCAGCTTCTCACCGACTAGTTTATAACCTCGTTTGTCAGTCCCATAGCCCATGACATTGCTATGGGGGCATGTGTAACTGAAAAGTAGGCCATTGCACGTGATTAGTACATTGACTTGGTCTACTCATAGTATGGTATGCTATATGATTATTTTCCAGAAGCCATGCAACTTGGAACTTCCCAAGCTTCGTCAATGCCATTTGTTGATGGTGTCATCGGTTCCGCTAACGCATCCTCTAGGAAAGCTTCTACCAACCCTGCAAAGAAAAAGTCTAATGCTCCAAATGAAAATGCTTCTTAGGCTTCATCCAATTCTAGTAAAACTTCTGAGGTTAATGCCGTTTAGTCCACCGTGGTAGACAAAACCTCGAAAGGTAAGAAGAAGGGAAAAGGAAAGAATAAAGTCGATCAACCAAAGCAGGATCCCCCTAAACCTCTGACTGAGGAAGGTGCCAAATGCAAACTTAAGTATCCTTGTCTTATTTGTGACGAGGATCACTATACTAAAGACTGCCCAAGGTGGTATGAAGTTAGTCGTTTGTTAAAAGGTTCCCCTGGGACTCCTGCTATGCTCAAAGAGCCTTTTCCGTCGCAGCAGACTCAAATGGTGTCTGATCCATTTTAATCCTCCTCCTCTTTTGGCTCTCAAGTTTTTATGGCTCAGACAATTCCCGTCCATATTAGTACACAGTCAAAAGAGTATCCTTCACCCACTAGGAAGGAAACTAAGGTCTCCTCTAGTGCTCCTCTATCCAATTCGAATCTGCTCCATATCGAGCAACCTATTACTGAGTCAGTCATTCGATCTCCTCCTAAAGGAGTGCGTTGAAAGTATTCCTACAACCCTAATGCTCATGTTACCTAGCATTATAGCATTGTTTAGGACTTATCCCAAGCTCCTTCATCTATGTCCGCATTAGAGGTCTTCTAGAGCTGTCCCTCCCAGAGGAATTCGTTGTTGTCAGCCATTGGTGGCATTGACCCAGCTGACTCAGATTTGATCACTTTTAACCTGGAAAATCATGTACTGAGACTACCTCTCCAAATAGCCTTCCTTATTCAAGTCGTCATAAATTCTAAGACTATTCACCACACTATTATTGATGAAGGCGTTTCTACTTGTATCATGTCCGTTTCTTGTTGGGAGGCTATCGATTATCCATCCCTGAGCCAGTCACCTAATACCTTGGAAGCCTTCGAACAGAGAGATTCCCCTCCTTGTGGTATACTCTCATGTCTACCTATTACTCTCGAAGGGCAGGCGATCAAAGTTTAGGTCGAAGTTATTGATGCCAATTTGATTTACAACCTCCTCTTAGGACAAAGCTGGACCTATTCCATGTGAGTCATGGCTTCATCTCTATTTCATGTCCTTAATTTTCCCCATCAAGGGAAGATTGTCACTGTAGACTAGCTGTTCTTCTTCACTTCCTCTTCTTCCAATGGAAACGTGTCTTTCGTGGAGCATACCTCTCTTCCGTATGAGAGTGTGGGTGTTGGACGTTTTAAAGATCCTACCCTTATGGGTGTTTTTTCACTCCCACCTCCCAACATCGCTCCCATCAATATGATTTATGTTTGTTCTGATCCTTGGGTTCTTCCTTGCACTAATCAGGTAGAATCTTGGGGCGATGTCATGCCGTTGAGTCCTGCCGAGCTCAACTACCTCGAAATTGTTTCTGCATCGACTTCATTTTCTAAAATTTCTCTTTCGAGTAGGGATCTCGACTCGTATTTCCAATCCCCTTGGCTTGGAGATAACACTTCTTCAGACCCCTTACAGGAAGTCTTTCCTTCTGATGAAGCAATTATTGAGACTATGTCTTTTGAGGAACCCCCCTTGGTCTAATCATCACCATTGTTCCTCATTTTTCCCTACCCATGGGGCTATACTTACTTCTCTTAAGCATTTTGCTTCCTATGTCCCCTCCCAACTCCTTTAGACACCTATTCAAGTCCATCAAGTTTTCTGTAAAGGCAATATGGGGAACATTACACAAATTCAACCTATTAACATCTCTATTAACCCAGGGGTTGTTGAGCATATTCATGTCGGAGTAACCTGTACTTCGAAGGAGATTCAACTTTATACTGATATTTTTCGAGAATTTCATGATTCTTTTGCTTGGTCGTATGAAGAGATGCCTATCATCGATCCTAGCATCGTGGTGCATGAAATACCTATGTATCTGGGAACAAAACCTGTTTGATAGCATCTATGCCCCGAACACCACCGAAAGGCTACAAATATCAAAGAGGAAGTTGAAAAGCTTCTTAAAGCTGGTTTTATTTACCCTATCCCTCTCACATATTAGGTTTCTAATATTGTCCTTGTAACCAAGAAACAGGGCACTATTAGAGTATGTGTTGATTATGACGACATTAATCATGCCTATCTCAAAGATAAATACCCTACACCTTTCATTGACCAGCTCATTGATGAGTGTGCAGGGAGTGAGGTTTATTCATTTATGGATGGCTTCTATAGTTACAACCAGATAAATATATCGCCTACAGATCAACACAAGACCGCCTTTATCTTTCTGTGCGGTACTTTCGCCTATAACAGACTCCTTGTCGGCCTAAAAAATGCCAGTGCTACCTTCCAACGTGCAATGTCTTATGCGTTCCATGATATTCGGAACATTGTACAGCCTTACCTGGATGACCTCCTAGCTCATTCAGCAAAGTGCCAAGACCATCAAAATCACCTCCGTGAAATCTTTCTGCACTGTCAACACTATCGTATTCATCTTAATCTGCATAAATGTGTCTTCTGTGTTGAATTCGGCATACTTCTTGGGTTTGTCGTCTCCAAAGAGGGCATCTATTTAGATCCCCTTAAGGTTGAAGCCATATTGAATCTTCCTTCCCCTGCTTCTTTGTAGAAATTGCAGAGTTTGTAGGGTAAAGCCAATTTTTTACATCGTTTTATTCCAAACTATGTTGAAGTGGCCAAAGGCTATACGTGGTTATTAAAATAGGATACCCCTTTTGTTTGGGATACCGTTGCACAAGAGTCATTCGAGCAGCTCAAGGCACTCCTTGTTTTTGCTTCATTGTTACGTCCACCTAATTATCACCATGAATATACTCTTTGTTTAGCCACTGCCAATAGCACCATCGACATGGTTCTGGTCCAAGACGATGATGATGGTACTGAGCACGTTTTCTACTATCTCAGTCGCAATCTACTTGACCCGGAAACTCGATATGCCTATGACGAGAATTTGGCATTGGCAGTCATTCATGCCGTCCAACGTTTCTACCACTATATATTATTGCGCACCATGACGGTGATTTCTGACTGCAATCCAATGACGTACATCTTGTCACATCAGTTACTGGGGGGCAAATACTCAAAGTGGATTGTCATCCTTCAAGAGTTTGACTTGGAGTTTACTATAGCCAAGTCTAAGAAATCCCTCATTTTTGCTGAGTTACTCTACTCACTACCATCTGCAACCGCCTCTTCTCGATCCGAGGACCATATTCTGCATGAGTCTCTGTTATTGATTAGCACCCTCGATCCATGGTATGGGGATATTATTATCTACCTTCAGATATCCTTCTTTTGTCTTGATTTGTCTAAGGATGCTCGACGATGTATTCACCATCATTCTCAACCCTATTGCATTATTTGGGACACCTTATACAATGTCTGTGCTGAATCTATTTTTTGCTGTTATCTGATGTTCTACGAAGCCGAACGAGTCTTGAATGACTGCCACTCTAGTGCTTGTTGGTGCTCATCTTCCTCAATGATTTGATTGTCATAGAATTTTTCAGAGGTCAGAAATTGTAAAATGTCTTCATCATGGTTAAACACTCTCCAATTGGTTACATTATCTGGAATGGATGGCCTAAAAAGTAATTCTACTGAAAACCTATCCGGATTATATTCTTCGGAAGGGAGCAGCTTGGAAGTGACATTGGCCAACAAATCAGCTGCGGAGTTCTGCGCCCTAGGTATGGAAGATATATTGAATGCTCGGAAATGGGAGGTAAGTTCTTGTACCAGCGATTGATAATGCTTAAGATGGTTCGAAAGACAATGAATTGTATTCCTTACCTGCTTAACAATTATTTCAGAGTCGTCAAAGACCTTTAAGTACTGAACTTTGAGGCCGATTTCTTTATATACTCCTTGGACAAGCGCTTCGTACTCAGCTGTGTTATTAGTGCATTCAAATTCTAATCTACAGGACAACATTGTTTTTTCTCCTTGCGGGCTGACCAGAATGCATCCTGCTCCTGATCCTTCACTGGACTTAGATCCATCAAAATATAAAGACCAAAATAATGAATTATCTACAGTTTTTGTTACAACATTCTCAGTAACATTAACGCATTTAGACCTGTTGGTCTGTGAAAAGTTTTCGATCTGTGATGCGAAATTGTCAACTGAGAAAGGGGATTGCTGGGCAATATAATTGCCGAAAAATGACTCTGAAGAATAGTTTCCTAGGATATTATTGTTGAACGCGACTGGCTGATTTTCTTGTTCAAATTCTGTAATAGTATGGGTCATATGTTTCTCTCGATCAATCTTTATTTGATTGGGCTTGCCCTTATAGGGGAGCCACATATGTGACCAATCGGTGGAGATATACCCATGGAGTTTTTCTGACCAATCCCTCCTTAAAATCAATCCATAAAATTCAGGTATATCGGCGACTAGAATATCAATCCTTTGGACAATTCTTGGATCTGTTGATAACTTGATTGTTACAGAGTTTATTTCCCCTAGGACTTGAACTTTAGTTCTATCTAACTGCACGATGTGAATAGAAGACTTCTGGGGTTCTATATTCAGTTTGGAGCAAACCGAAGCAGGCATTATATTGGAAGATGCCCCAGAATCAATTAAGCAGTTGTGCAGATTTCGATTATAAATTTCATAAGTCAGGAGGAAAGGTGGGGTATGGGAGTTTGATCTATCTCCAATCAGAATTGTGTCGGTTGCCTCAACTCTACTAGCAGGGGGTTGTCCTGAGTCACTTGCAGCTTTAGTGGTGGGAAGAGGGGAAGAAGGGATGGCGTTAAATTCTTTGAGTAGTAATTTTTTCTGATGTTTTAATTTACTAAGTTCAAACATGGTGATGTTTTCCTTAGTTTTCTTCATGTCATCGACAATGTTGTAATCCATCGAATCAGAAATTACTAAAGTCTTAGATGGTGAAGGTGTAGTAGAAGATGATGGATGATTGTTAGATACTGTTGCGGCTGGTTTTCCAACGGGTACCTTTTCCTTTACAATATTGGTTCCGACACTCCTTTTCTTAGGATTAGCTTGAACAGTTTCGGGAGCACCTTTATTTCTTGTAGTGACAGGAAAGGCTTCTTGTTCGGCATCAGTATCGGAATTAGGGAGTATAAAGTCCCACATTCTGTGACATTCAACTACTTCCTCTTCTTCTCCATCAGATGGTATAACTGTTTCTTCCTCTTATTCTTCCTCAGGATCCGAGTCTGCATATGATATAACATTAGGGGGTTTGGACTCGGGTTTCTTGAAATTCCTGTATAGTTTCTTCGTTGAGGATTCTGATACTTGTTTCTTGATTTCAACCATTTCGTTCGACATAGTTTTAAGGAATTTTTGAAGGCCCTCCATGTCATATGGATCCTTAGTGTTCTTTTTCTTAGAGTCATCTTTAAAGGACACTTTTTTAGATTTTCTTTCTTCCAAGGAAGTTTTCTTTTCTAAGGCGATTGCACTTTTTTCTACAGCGAGTGCTTCCTTCATGTTATCGGCTAATGTGGGTTGTTTGGCCCTATCTACGAATATAGAAATGTTTGAAGGCAAAGCAGTAATGTACCACTCGCTTCTAACTTGTTCGCTTGGCTTATCATCAGTGGGGATCTTGTTCAAGAGTTTGTTAAATCTGGAGTTGAACTCCTTGATGGGTTCTCTTGATTCAATCCTTAAGTTTGAAAGATCATGGACAAGTGTAGCTAAGGATTTGTCATCGCCGTATTTGGTGAGAAACTATTCATGGAAGATATTCCAACTCGTGATGGATCCAGAGGGTAAGGAAAAATACCAAGACCCTGCAGATCCTTGTAGTGAATAGGGAAACAATCTTACTACCAAATCTTCTTTAGTGACTCCCTTTAGATTGACTGAAAGCATAAAATTGTTAATATGTTCTTCTGCAAAAGTCCCAGCATCTCGATTGAATTTGGGTAACCATTTTTCGGGGTAATCGGGTAATGGATGTAAAGGTGCAGGCACAGTAACCGCACCAGGACTTCTCCATGGTCTTTGGGCCATTTTCGGATTATCGACGATTGCTTGTGGTGTTCCAGGTGCTTGAGGTGGAGGCGGAAGTACAGACTGAAAAGATTGTGATGCTTGAGATGAAGTCCCTTGGTGAACAAATATATGAAGTGGTGAAGTGGGTGTATGACTTCGCACAAGTGATGATGAAATGGAAGATGATGGAGAAAGGGTTTCGCTACCAGAACCTTCAGTGGTCTTTTTGATCCTTTTCCTTTCGGGTAAAGGAAATTCAGGTGGCTCAATACCTAGCTTTTCACTTTGGAGTCTAGTAAGATGAGGGGGTAAGCGAAATTGCAAAGTGTGACTGCCTTGTGATACTTCAGATCTAGGAGGGGAAATTGAGAAGCCTTGAAGTTTCTGGATGATGGATTGAACTTCAGGGGACTCTGGACTTAAGTGTTCTGAAGTATGACGTAATTGAGCAGTAGTGGTTGATTCCTCTTCGTCTCGCCTCGATACTGGAGATTCTGAATGCGAACAAGATATTTGAGGAGAGGTGGAGGGTGAGTTGCTCTTTGAATGGTTTGTAGGTGTTGGCTTACTCGCCATTCATAACGGATGCCCTCCTTCTAGCGCCAGAAATGTTGAGGCCTCAGAAATCGTTGCCACAACATCGGGAATAACCAGCCGGTCCGGACCTTGGTACAACTCCTTTTCCATTTGGAATGGTGGCTCCGACTGGATTTAGTTCATGTTATTACAATATTAATAATTATAATTCATGTTATTACTATATTGTTTGTTTGTTTTATGTTTTATGATTGTAACACTATTTTGTAACACTATTTATGTTTTGTGGTTTACTATATCGTAACACTATATTGTTTGTTTGTTTTATGTTTTACTATATTGTAACACTATTTTGTAACAATATTCTGTAACACTCTTATACTAATGAATCAGGTTCCTATGCTCCTCTGGAATATGTTATTACTATATTAATAATTTTAATTCATGTTAGGATTATAATTATCATTACCATTATAATTATGCTTTGTATATTTTTATCTTGTCCATTTTAAGAGATTCATCAACAACTTCCTTAATTGCTCTCCTCGCACTTTTAAAATCTTTATCATACCATGGATTGGTTTTTCTATTTCTTTTATTATTTGAAACTCCAATTGAGAAGTTTTTAATAGAATCTGAGAGTGTTGTAGTAAAATTATGATATAGGTATTCTATGTTGTATATACTAGATAAAGGAAGAAAATTAGTTTTTAATTCATTTAGAAAGAGATCATTTTTATTTCTATCAAATATTAAGCTCTTTTGGTTGTAAGCATTATTTTCTGTGGGAACTCTATGCATGAAAAATTGAGAGTTGTAAGTAAAGGCCTATGATCAGAGTCATGTTCGTGGTCGTTTAAGATGTCAAAATTTATTATTTCATTGTATAATGGGAGATTGAAAATAACGTAGTCTACCAAGCTACTACCAAGTCCATGGATGCAGGTCATATTATTGGAATTGGGCCACTTTTTTAGACCGTTGCAAATTATGAGATCCTGAGCACTAGAGAGCTTGAATAGCTGCAACCCAAACAACTTTTCCCTGAGGTCTTTAGAGCTCATTTTGTACCTACTAGCAAGAGTAGGGTTTTCGTCTAACCAAAGAGTATTAGGGTTGGAATGATTTCTTATAATAATAGCTTGGTTGTTTGAAGTTTGACTGTTAAAGTTACCTATTAAAAGGACATTCCAATCATTCCTTAGGCTATAAATATCATTCTCTAAACCATTGTAAGGGTTAGTTTTATCTAGATTCTTCTTCTTATATAAGGTATAATTGAGGAATTAAAATTATTAATATAGAATTAACATGAAGTAAATAATGATAATGATTAGTATAATAGTGTTATAAAATAGTAAAACATAAAACACAAAACAAAT
>APFE031170891.1:337841-373011 GCA_000404065.3 Pinus taeda | reverse complement strand
TCTGTAGCCTAGACCTCTAGATGTTGTGTGTTAGGTTCCAAAGCGTTGTTAGATTCATTAAATTTATTTTAAGTTGATCTTGCTTAAAAATTTTCCTTTCAGGTTCACCGCATGATATGTATACAATTCCTAAAATTCAGTCTAAGATGATAAAAAAACGTTTAATCTTCTTTTGGCAATGAAAATCCTAGCTACTAAGGAAAGAAAGTTAAGAATCTTTCAGCAAAGAGCACAAAGCACACGCTAAATGCACTATCCTAAATCAAACCAAGTAGTCAAAATGCAAATGCACATGCATGTATTTGTTTTCAGCCTTCTTAATATATGAATGATGATAAGAAATCTATGTGCAAATCTGAATTACTTTTAAAGCGACAATACTCAACAAATTTCTTTTCAAAATGGAGTGAAGGTAAGAGAGACACTTTGCGATTTTGAAATGAAAATTACTTTTCGACACTTTAAAAAATACTAATTCAAAATGCAATAGTAACTGTATAACTGACTATCAAGAACAATGGGATTGTCTTCTAAAACTGAAAACGACAGCTACAACACTTTCAGATCCAGAAACGATAGTTCGACTATGCTACTTTTTGCAAAAGAGAGCTGAAAATGACGCACAAGACATAAAAACACTTACAGTTCTTTGCACTAAGGAGGCAGAATAATGTAAGAAAAGGGGGTTTTCACAGATATACACTGACTACAGACAACAAAAATCCTAAATAGGACTGAAAACAGTGAGAAAAAACCACAGTCTTAAGGTAAAGTTAACCTTCCCTGACCATCGCACCTGTCACACTGTGAATTCAGTATGCAGCGCACCTACTACACTCGGGAAGTGCGATGCATACAGTCTGCCTTGAAGGTAGGGTGTGATGGTACTAGTGCGAGACTTTAAACAATTTTCCACTCACAGTTTGCAATTCAATTTAGGGATTTAGGCCGAGTAAGTAATGTTCAGTATATGTAAAACATAGGGGTGATCTAAAGAGGTTACTAGAGCCACCACTTAGGGCAATTAGATTGTTTGCAGATCGATTGTTTAATTCATAAACAAAACCTGGAGATAGACTGAAGTAGCATTGATCTACTTTGCATTTGTATAACAAATGCAATTCAAATGCTAGCTGGCTTGGCTTCAGGCTCTGCCTATAAGTTTATAAAAGAAACAAAGATAGATAGGCTAACAAACAGTCTAGTCGCTCCCCAGCGGAGTCGCCATTTTGTTACTAGGAATAGTGTCTACTCGGATGCTGCTATTCCCACTAAGATTGGTGGTTATCTTAGAAGCAAACAAGTAAATTCTACTTTCGCTTTCCTTTATGAAAATAGATAGGAGTGGAACAAAGGAGACCAACCTTAGTCTTGCGCTTTATTTCCTCTCCTTCCTGATAGAGCTTTGCCGCTTCTGCTTTGTCTTCCCAGCTTCAAAGAGCACCTGTGGAATCACAACACCATACTACTATCGAAGAACAAATATCTATATTCATAAATAACACAGGATTAGATGTGTGTTAACCATACAAATGCATATATAATGAAACATAAAAGAATATGGAGGAAAACTTGAATAGCTTTATTAAGATGAAAAGTAGCAAGAGGATTACAACCATATGTTCTGACCCAGCATCATCATCTAGCAAGAAGGCCCTTCTTCACCTCAAGTAAAGCTTAGATCACCTAACACTATGAAATTACACCAGAAAACCAACAACACTTCTCTATAAGATGCAAAATTCCATCCCCTGGATCTCTGTGATGAGGGATCCATATAAAGATGATTATAGGGAGGTGAGTCATCTTCTGGGGTCTTGATTAGTGTCCTCTCTCTGATAGTTCCTGCTTCCACTTGGAGAATGATGATCTATTACTCATCCCTGGTTGAAAACAGAGAGGCAAGTGTCAAAGGGGAAGCTTCTGGAAGATTCCATGATCTTCCACCTCGCATTTTGTCCCTGCCATTTGTCCATTCTCGACCATCGCACCCTACAGAGGAGAAATTCAATATGCATCACACCTTGTACACTGGGAAGGTGATATGCATCGCACCCTCTACACTGGGATTTCAGTATGGTCTAGTTTTGACCATTTATGATCAGTTTTCAGTGGAGAACTTCTGGGAGATGATGTAGTCAGCTGACCTTGTTCCTTTAGGCAGTGAAGCAACACTTTTAGGGAATTAGGAGCCCTCAGTTTATGGACATTTATGATTGGGGTTGAAGTGCCCAAAAATGTCTATAACACTCACTATCTGACACCTTCATACATATGTACAGCACGGAGAAGCCTCCAGAGGTTTTGCTGAAGATTTCCATGGACAAGCTCATCATGCAGAAAGTATGATATCAAATCTCGGCAAGATTGTCAGCTAGGATGCATCAAAAGCATAATGTACCTTGGCCCACTCTTCCTTTACAGTTCAAGTTATACGAGATACATAACCTCATGCATGCACTGTATTGTGAAAGATCACTGGTGAGAGTACAGTTTCAGTGGATCCACGGGGCATATCATTGGGTGGAGAAAGACCCATGGAGATATTGTCACAGTTTCTCTAGGCCCAATGAACTGATTAGCATTATTGTGGAATGGTTAATGAAGCAACATGAAGCAACATCTAGGACAACAGTAGTAGCAGTAGTAGTAGAGGTAAACATATCGGCACGTGACAAAGGCAAGAGGAAGATTGTCAACAACGTGGAGGTAGAACAAAGCTGCAAGTTCAGAGTGGACCCACTTGTGCAGAAAGCAGCTTTGTCAATAGAGGCGAAGAGGCAACAACATGACAAGATGAACGTGCAAAGGCAGAGAGAAAAAAAAAGAATGGAGGAAACAGAGAAGGAGTTGCATGATTTGAAGGAGAAACTTCATAAGGAATAGGAGCTGCACAGACAGGAGAAGGAAATGCAACAGGAATAGGTATAATAGGGGGTGCAACATGTACAGATGGATGAGATTGCACCCGTACAAGTAGTCGACTCATCCAAACAGTTGGCACCAAGCAGACAAGGTGAGCAATTGCAGGAGTAGGAATTTTCTCAAGAGATTGAACAAGTACTTGAGCAAATGGATATGGATATGGAGCAACAAGAGTTAGAGCAAGACATCAATGTCATGCCTTACCCTGAGGAGGTCGACCCACCAACTTCATCGGATCTAGAAGCAGAGCAAGTACCAAGTGACCAAGGAGACACCAAGATCCTTGGAGACAAATTGGAAGGAGAGATGCACAACATATCATTTGAAGAGTCATAGCATAGAGCTTTAAAATCTCACAGAGTGTCTACTCCAGATGATAACACATCTCTTATGCAGTTCGACAAATGAGTGATCATGTCTGATGTGCGCAAGCATCTAGTAGCATTGGCCGATGCTACCAAATCATATGTCGAAGCCACTAGCTTGAATGTTTGCTTCTTGATAGCTGAGAATGAGTGAATGACTAAGGAGCTATAGATGGCCAAGCAAGGAGGAGAATTGGTTACAAAATCTACCCAAGCAGAGTTGAAGAAGGAAATATTGGATGAAGTATTGTCCCTTGAGTTAGTCATGAGAGTGTTGTATTCCAATTTTGGCACCATGCATAAGGCAGTTGTCCATCTCAATGGTTGACAACAATGATGTGCTAAGAGAGCATGTATCTTGTCAAATTTGCATACTATTTTTGACTACATGCAAACATGGAAAATGAGATCCAGGGGAGCCCCATTACACTTGCCCAAGATAATGAAGCCTAGAGCGGTCAAGCTGAGGGCACGCATCTGGAGTTAGATCTGGAACTATGAAGATCTCCCACATGTCCTCACTAGTCTACAGACTTCCCATGCATGGGTATTCAGGAGTATGGATGTTTTTGTGTACGCACACATGATCCCATCTATCGAGACACTCACCCAGGCAAAGACAAAGGCACAGGTTCATCTGGAGCTTGACTCATACTTTGACGAGTTGATGCACATAGCCATCAATGCAGACTTGGTGATCAATGCAGACACCATGCATCACTCTATCACTGATCGGGTCACACTCAAGACAATGATGCACATGTTATCAGATGAGTTGGATAGAGGAGCTCGAGCAGTGTACCTGGATGTTATGGAGGCAAGAGTTCATTTCCAAAAATATGTCACAATAAAGTACATGGACACCATCACAAACTACCAAGTTGGAATCAGTTTTCCACTATCGACTATTGCGAGGATGTCGAAGATTTGGTATTCCCACAGTTGTCCGAGTCATAGTGATGTCTTGCATGGCTTGCTCAAACCTATTTTGTCTCACATGGGTACATGTGCAGATTGTATGTAATGTCTTGTCAAGTGAAAGTTCAAGTGTCAATAGTTGGATGTAACAGTCATAGAGTAGATGAAGAGTCATGAGGATAGGTGAACAGACACAAAGGGGAATGTAAAGTACCACCACACCCTTTGCTATATATAGTCCCTCATTGTTGGAAATAATACTGAGAGGGGGGGGGGAATCAGTATTATCACATTAATAAAACTTTTTCATTTCCAAACTCTGATTCATATATGCTACTTCCACAACTTATTATGATTAAGTTAATTGATCTTCAATGAGTGCATTAGAACATTATCAACCATATTATCAGTTAACAGATGCAGTAACATAGAATAGATCATCACACATAAGGCACACATGTGAACACCATGATATAAGGTGGAAACCCAATGCGGGAGAAAACCACCTGCTGCAAGTCATCTCAATCTTCTCCTTAATAAGAAAATCCTTTTACATTATTTTGTACTGGTGCAGCCTTATACCAGTACGGGAGCTACAACCCCCTTTTCTCTTGTACTAGCCGATCCATTCACTAGTACGCAGGCTACTACCTGCTACAATGCTCCAAAGATTTCCTTTAGCTCTTGTACTAGCTTAGATACTAGTACGTAGGTGCTGACCTACAATCTTCTCTCCTCCAGGTACCACGTTTCATCAATTTTCATACTGGATACACTGAAGCACAACACATAATCTGAAAGGCCACATTTCATCCAATTTTCATACTGGACCCAATAACCACATTGAAGCTCATAATCAAACAACCTTCTGAATCACCCAATCACTAGATCAATACATATACAATGAGAGTCATTAATCAGATCTAGTTCATCAGATCACATAAAGATATACTCAATCACTTTTCATACGGGTGTCATAAGATCATAATACCAGAAACTAGACATCACTTCAACACCCAGAACACAACAAGAATAAACATGGATTTCAAGAGAAGTAAGCAGCTTGCTCAACTACTCGCCTGCTTACGTAAGCACCCTGCTCAACTGCTTGCCTGCTTACAGCACTCACCCTGCTCAACTGCTTGCCTGCTTATAGTATGCACCCTGCTCAACTGCTCGCCTGCTTATAGTACACACCCTGCTCAACTGCTAGCCTGCGTACCTCGCTCTGAGTCCATTGAATGGCCTACGGTCCATCACACCTGAAACCCTTCTGTGCCTACGTACGGGTGCACTTGCAACCCTTCTGTACCTGTGTACCGGCGCACCTGAGACCCTTCTGTGCCTGCGTACGGGTGCACCTGAGACCCTTCTATGCCTGCGTATGGGCGCACCTAAAACGCTTCATCCTAGCATATGTCCACACGTTTCTTTCACTATACCTGCATACCTCCGAGTATAGATAATTTCGAGACTTCAAGAACAACCTAGACAGTCAGATCTACAGATCTGATCATGCACCGAAGAGATCTCAATTCATCAGTAGACTCGCCTTATTTAGATCTAGACATTACACCCAAGAGATCATGATATTTCAGATCTAGCTCTCATAAGATGTTCAACCCAAGCACACACTAAGCCAAAATATCTCCTTTGCTTTATATAGGCAAGCTCTTCCTCAAATCAAGGATCATGGGGCTCAATAATAATAATAAAATAAACAATACCACGGGCCAAAACCATGATAACACAATACCGTCGGCTAAATACCATGAGAAACCCCACGTGTGGGCGCTTTACTTCCTTGAAGTGTGTGCACTGGGGGTACGCACCCAATGAATGGGTATCCTGCGGGTATGTATGCACTTTATATAAGACAAACCTGCGTGTACGCACCTTTTGTACAATGTGCCTGCGTACTCCTTATTTTCTTCAATATTTGAGAGCTGTTCATCAATCTTTGCTACTAACCTGTTGTACAGTGATCCATCACCTGTATGGGTTGCCATCAAGGACAACACTTTAGCCATAATGCCAACAATCTCCCCCTTTGGACTTGATGGCAAAGCTTACATGTGAACTGTTATCTGATCCCTTTTTGCTGTCCGGTAACCCATGCACTCTATCACATTTGATATATCTTCTGAATGTATACAAGTGAGATGATCTTCTATGAGAGGGTTGCCATCAAGTACAACACATGCATCATAATGCCAACACTCATCACTCATTATAGAGGCTTTTGGTTAGCCAATCTTCCTATAGGAGTATCTTAGAGAAAGATTGGAGAGTATTTTAACAAGCCTTGGCTTCTCCATTGTGCAGAGCTAGTTTATCTCTTTAGAGGAGCAAGCGGAAGTGATTGTAACATTCCGATGTCAGAACTAGTGGTTGGTCATGGTTGTATTATATGATTGGAACTCACACTTCTTAATATAAAAGGGAAAGCATATTTCATGCATATGTCGTATTTTATTTCAGCTATCTTGTTTACTCTAAATGATATATGTATCTATTTGCTTACGCATGCATGTGTAGTTATTTTCTGTATATGTATGTATGAATCTTACTGAAATGTGTTGTTGGTTTAACCATCAATTTGGATTGCTAGCTTACTTGCCTTCCATGTTGTGATGTATCTTTGCTTGTGTGTTCCCTTCTTAACTCTGTGCTTTCACAGGTTTCCAAGGGGTGCACTCACCTTACCCTCTATGTGTTAGAACCACTCATGCACCTTCCTTGACTTGCTACATATGTCACACCCTTGATACCAACAGGGACATCTTACTTTCCTCTGTACAAAACCGTGGTCAAGGTGATATTGTATGACCCATTGTTGGGACTCCTACACCAAACGATATAATGTTTAGTTGGGACTTCTTACCGAGAAGATTTCCTGACATGTTGATGGGTCCAACACTATCAACACAATGGCATGCTGCAGGAAATGGAAGGCCAAGAGATGAAGAGCCGGATAATTGAGTATAATTCAGATGACTCTTCGTATAGGTTGGAAGAGACATTGGTAGGATGCGAGAGATCATTTGAGTAACAAGGAGAGGAACATCATCCTGGTTTGGAAGACACATTGAGAAATTTGAAGGCATAAATTGTGAGTTGCAAGGTAGAAAATGAGTGGTTGATTCAGGCACATGAAAGGCTTGCCAGAGCTTAAGAAAATAAATCTGAGGTTAATGCAGTGATTCTTCAGAGGCTTTCGTATTTGTAGAAGAAGGGACAATTGGGGATCATTTAGGGACATGAAGAAAAGATACATGGTGTAGATGGATGCAGTTCTCAGAAAGAGTACAAGAGCGACAAAGATGATACTGTGTGAGGTGGTAGATCCTTCGACACACTAGAAAGGAAGGTTAGCACTCATGGATTTTATTCTAGCTCTAGTTCTGAGAGACATCATTGTCATCACCTTTACAATCCTTATAGGAGAAGAGAGGGGATATTTTACTGAAGAGTTAATGAAAGCCAAGCCTCCCACTTTTGATGGAGAAATGAAGAAATTAGAATATGAAAAAGCATGGTTTCTTGGGATGAAGAAGATCTTCAGATTGCATGATTGTTCAGAGAACATGAAAGCTAAGATAACTACCTTTAGCCTTAAGGAAAAAGTAAATATTTTGTGGGAAGATGTTAAGCATGTCAAAGGCATTAGGGAACAGAAGATGATTTGGGATGAGTTTGAAAGACTCTTTAGAAGAAAGTACTTGTCTGAGAGATATTGTGATGGGAATGTTAAGGACTTCTATGAGCTTAGGATGGTTTCTATGATAGATGAAAAGTACATGACCAGATTTCTAGAGCTGTTGAGATATGTTCCTTATCTCAGTGATGATAAACAAAAGATTCAAAGGTTCATAGATGGAATGACAATAGAATTGAAAGATCAGATTGACTTTGATGAGCCTTAGTCATTGGATGAATGCATTATAAGGTTGAATCAATGTTATGAGCAGTCAAAGCGTAACCCTAGGTTCAAGCAAGAGTAGAAAGGTAATGAGAAGACGAAAGGAAAATGGCCAAAGAATCAAGGAAGATATCAAGATATAGGTGAAAATGAAAATGTGGGACCTCATAAGAAGTTCAATGCAACTGCAAGAGGACATGGGTCTCAGCCTAAGTAGCAACAAAATAAAGGTGATGGTAGGAAACCTCTGAGGTGTTGGAATTGTGGTGGAGAGAATCATAGGAGGGATTTTCCATCACATCAGGGTGGAAGGCCTCAAATTTACAATGCTCAATAGGCATAGAAAGCTGGATATATAGGCTAGAGTATTCCCCTTATTTATGCAGCAGTGGATAATAGGTAGGCGGATCATAAGACATCCATTATTGAGATGGAAGGTAAGCTTTGTGATCAAGTTGTTTCCATTTTGATTGATCCTAGATATAATTATAGCTATATTATTCCTGACATGGTGGATCAACGTTGGTTGAATAAAGAGGTGAATGCAAAATCTTGGTTGGTGCAGTTGGCTACAGGGACCAAGAGAAGAGTTCATCACTGGGTGAGATCTTGTACATTTGCGCTGAATGGAATGCCTTCATTAACACATCTAAATGTTCTTTCTTTGGGATCATATAACACACTTTTGGGAATGGACCAACTGTTCATTCATAGGAATAAGATAGAGCACTATGACAAGGACATTGAGTACCTAGATGATGATGGAGAAACAAGAATCTTACAAGGAAAGAAGAAGCCTAAATTAGTAAGAATGGTTACAACTATGCAAGCTAAGCGCAACCAAAATAAAGGATGTGTATTTTTTGCAGTTCATGTTTCTAGTATCCTATCTTGTAGAAATTTTAAGATGTGTTTCCTACAAAGATTCTAGAGTTTTCACCTCATAGGGAGGGGGAATTTTCTATTGAGTTGATGCAAAGAACATCACCAAAATCTAAAGCGTCGTACATGATGAGCACACTGGAATTGGTGGAACTAAAGTTGTAGCTGAAGGAAATGCTTGATAAAGGATACATAAGGCCAAGTGTGTCACCTTGGGGTGCACCAACGTTGTTTGTAAATAAGAAGGATGATACTCTCAAAATGTGCATTGATTATAGGCAGTTGAACAAGGTGGCTATTAATAACAAGTTTCCATTGCCACAAATTGATGATTTGTTTGATCAACTAAAGGGCGCTGCAAAATTTTCAAATATTGATCTGAGATTGGGATTCTTCAGGTGCACATCAAGTAAGAAGGCATCTACAAGATTGCATTTTGTACAAGGTATGGGCACTATGAAATTTTGGTGGTTCCCTTTGGTCTTATCAATGGTCCAACCACTTTCATGTGTTTGATGAACAATGTGTTACGCCCTTACTTGGCTAAGCATTAGAGAAAATTTGAGGTCTAAAATGGCCTCCAAAGGATATTTTTTTTTTTTAGTGTGGTTCACGAACACCCTGGTCAGTGAGTGGTCACTACGTCCACAAAAAAATTTGGGCTAATTGCCCCTCGGCCCACTTGCAAGACCTAACCCTAAGGGCTTCGGGCAGAATTGACCCTGTGACCTCCTGATGGCGAGGCACGATTTTTGACCAACTGAGCTAACCATTGGGGCTTGGCCTCCTAAGGAATATTATAAAATAATAGTGGAAATAATAAAATAACATTAGATTACCTCATCAAATTTTGGAGGGAATAAAGAAAAAAACTATTTTTTCAACTCGTATTTTCAACTTATCTCCCTACAATTTTGCTCAAATGTCGAGCAGGAGCACTCGTTGGATACAAAATTTAATTTTTCATCCAAGGAGTACCCATGTTACATATTTTTGATGGACCCTACTACAAAAAAGTGTGAAATACATGAAAAAGCATGATTGTAATCACATACTTTCATGTATTTAACATTTTTTGTGTAGCAGGGTCCATCAAAAGTATGCGACATGGGTGCTCCTTGGATAAAAAATTAAAATTTTCATCCAACGTGTGATCCAACTTGAAATTTGAGTAAAATCATAGGGAGATAAATTGAAAATATGAGTTGTAAGAGTAGTTTTTTTTTTTTTTTTTACTCCAAAAATGGTTAATCATCCCCCATGGCTGACATCATCATATTAAATCCTATCGATTCTTATAAAGTTTATTTTTGTTGTACATTTTTGTTTTGAGGTACATTTCTTACCTCAAAATTTCTCTAATGTTTTTTATAGTCTTCGTTGATGATATACTAGTATATTCAAACAATGAGGAGGAGCATGCAGAGCACCTGGAAGCAGTGTTAGGATTATTGAGAGAGCATTTGTTGTATGCCAAGCTTAATAAGTGAAGTTTCTCTTAGACTCATATTAATTACTTGGGACATGTTGTTTCCAAGGAAGGGATCACAGTGGATCTAGAAAATATTAAGGCTATCATGGAGTGGCCAACTCTATGGAATTTGGATGAGGTCAAATCATTCATGGGACTAGCATGTTATTACAAGAAGTTCATTAGGAACTTCTATAAGATTTTCTATCCTATTACATATTTGCAGAGGAAAGGGAATAATTTTGAATGGAGTGATCAGTATGCAGCTAGCTTTGATCAGTTGAATCCTTTTCTTACAAATGCTCTGATTTTGAAGATTGCAGATCTTGATAGGGAGTTTGTGTTTTGTAAATATTCTTGTAAGGAAGGACTTGGTGAAGTACCGATGTAGGAAGCGCATATGGATTGCTATGAGTCAAGAAAATTGAATGAGCACGAGTAGAACTATGTGACTCATGATCTTGAGTTGGCAGTGATCATTCATGCATTGAAGATGTGGAGACACTATGTCCTTGGAAAGATGTTTCTTATGATGAGTGATCATAGTGGGATGAAGTATTTGTTTTGCCAACCCAATATAAATGTTAAGAAAATCTATATAGTTGGATACTCTTAGAGAGTTTGATTTTTAGATCATCCACAACAAGGGGAAGGATTAAAGGGTCGCAGATGATCTTAGTAGGAGAGTGCAAGTGAATCACATTTCAATTGTGAGCTCTTATGGGGCAGATTTATAGGAGTGGATATTGCATGTAGGGAAACATGTTGATAGGTATTAACAATTGAAGTGGAGATTGCAACAACATGGTGAAGGTGATAGGGATGACAAGTATCACCTCACAACAGATGGCTGGGTTAGGTTCATGAGTATGATTTATGTGTCAGATAACAATGAGTTGAAGAAGCTTATCTTGAGAGAGTTTCATGTCAAGCCATATTTAGGCCACCCAAGATACCAAAATACTTTGACAGTTGTTAAACTGTTCTACTATTGGCTGAATTTGAAGAAAGAGGTGGCTGAGTTTATTGCAAGCTGCTTGTACTGTCAGCCAGTGAAAGATGAATGCAATCATATAACTAGTATATTGCAGCCTATTCTGATTCCAAAATGGAAATGAGAGGTAATTTCCATGGACTTCATTACATGATTTTTGAGTACATTGAGGCAACATGATTCCATCATGGTTGTGGTTGAAAGGTTGAGCAAGGTAACTCACTTCATTGTAGTGAAGTTTACTAATTCAACTAGTGATGTGGCTTAGATCTTCATCATGGAGATAGGGAGGTTGCATGGTGTTCCTAAGAAGATTCTATTAGACAGAGGTTCCAAGTTTACTTCCAAGTTTTATAAGGATTTGTTTGTAGGCTTGGGGACATAGTTAGCCTTCAACGTAGCTTATCATCCATAGACATATGGGAAGACAAAGAGGGTTAACAAGATTCTTGAGGATATGTTGAGGGTGTATATCATGCATCATTAGAGGAAGTGGGAGGGGTATCTTCCATTGGTGGAGTTTGGTTATAATAATGGGTATCATGAATCTTTGAAGATGAGTCTATTTGAGGCTCACTATGGGTGAAGTTGTAATACTCCTATCAATTGGAGTGATCCCGTGAAAAGGGTGTTGATTGGACTAGATATGTTGGCTAAGATGGAATAGGAGATGGAGGTTATTACAACGAATTTGAAGGAAACAAAAGACAAATAGAAGAGCTATACAGATGAACATAGAGCATTCAAGGAGTTTAAGGTTGGGGAGTATGTGTACTTATGCATCAAGACCAAGAGGATATCCTTGGGGATTGGGTCATGTGTCAAGCTACCACTGTAGAAATTTCTCTATAGATCAGCTAGCTCTGATACCATGTAGAAATTCTCACTGTAGATCACCTAATAATGCAATATACTAAAGCAAAATACTTGATCTACTTCTACAAACAAACTTATAGAAGCTTAATCAATTTTGAGCAAGATCAAATAGAACACATATAATAGAGAATGAGAAATCAATCACACATGAACACAAAAGAATACTCTAGGGAAAGGCTCAACTAAAAACCCCGCTATCTGTATTATGATACAAGTGGAAATATTTCTGGATTACACAAAGATTTAGCTCACAAGCTATCCAGCTCTCAGTACAATCCCTCACTACTGATCATAGACAGAATAGACAACACATATGCCTCTCCCTCTATCCTCCAAGCCTCCTATTTCCTTGCGCAATTTCTCTTGGGTCCTCTGGCTGCCTCCTGTGTGAATTCACCTCTCACACAACTCACCAAACTCAGAAATAACTGCACAATCCTCAAGGAATGAATTCCTTCTACATGCAAGAGATATCATCAAGGGAATATTCCTACAACTGATAGTACACTGTCCCATTGTCTGATCTCAACTGGGTCTCTGATTGAACTGACATGCATGAGTTATTTATGAGAGAATATTTAGTTATCTGAATTAAACTAGTTACATGCATGCATGCATTAACTAACTGAACTCACAATCAGTTCCACAAACTGTTGGAACTAATCTGATTGAACTTAACTCAGTTAACTGAGCTAACTAATTACAACTCAAAGTACAACTCATATTGATCTCCTTAATTAAGGGATAACTTCCTCAATCAAAGGGATAAATGTTGCATGTCTTCACATAGACTTCATGTTTGATTTTCTCCAACTAAATTTTAACTCTCAATTTTAATTCAGGAACTAATTAAAATTGGAATATATCCTGAGATGCTATCTATAGCAATGTTATTTTTAGCATTTTTATTTTTTGCATTCCTTGTTGCTATTTTCAACACTGGTACCTAAAATGATATCTATAGCAATTCTATTTATAGCATTTCTATTTTTAGCATTTCTTGTTGCTATTTTCAACAAGAACCTCGGTATTATAGGCCTTTTGAGATCCTTGAGAGGATTGGACTAGTGCAAATAGACTTGCACTATCGCCAACAATGAAAGTTCATGACGTTTCCATGTTTAATTGCTTAAGAGATGTGTGCATGATGTTGATCACATGATTGATTGGTCTTTATTGTAGGTGGAACCAGAGGGAGAGTTCTAGCTAGAGCCACAATGCATATTGTAGCAGAAATAACTCATGCTCTAGAACCGAGCAATATAGTAGGTTAAAGTGCAATGGAGGCACTTTGGGCTTGATTAAGCTACATGGAAGATGACTAATTAGATGTAGGAATTATATCATTCTTTATTTGTTGGTTGAAGAAAATTAGTTTTTAGTATATATATGTATGTGTGTCATTGTAAATACTGCATTGAGTTATGTTATAAAAGTCCAATAAGTGGTATGTTTGTCACGTTTTCAAAAATTCATAATTGCAAATAATACATTGAGCTGCATTTATAAATCTCCAATAAGAAATATGTTTTTCTAGTCATAAGTGTCATAGAACACCGAAGACGATGTTCCTTGAAGGGGGAGGGGTTTGTAACCACCCCGAGTTGATTTTCCATGTAAATAAATTAAACCAAGGGCATGGTTCACATATTCCAATATAAATGGAGGGAAAAACATTATAGTGGGCATCACTTATGGTTAATTAATGGCTATGGAAATTTTCAAAGACAAAGATGCAAAAAATGACAATTTAATATGAGAAATAAAGGAAAATAGGAGAAAATGAAGATGAAGAGACACAAATATGCATGCAAGGGAAATTAGAGAGAAATTAGAGGAAAATGAAAGAAAAAATAAAAGTGAAAGGAAGAGACTAAACATCAATTATAAAAAGTCATCAGAGAAACAATTGACAACTTTTGTTAATTCTAGCGTTTGATAACTTTCAAAAATAAAGCTCTAAGAGAAGAGGAAACACTTGGAGAAGCAATCAAGAAAGCAAAGGAAATCAAGGGAGCATAATGAAAAGTTGGAAGAGTAGTTACAATAGGAATACATTGTAGGTAACATGTTTCATGTGTGATTTATGTTGTCATGCCTAGAGACAACCTTCGGGTTGATAGGAGACTAGTGCCTAGGACATCTTAATTAGTGTTGTCAAATTTGTCTTAAGGACTTGTAGCACCATAATGTTTTACATATAAATCGAATAAGATTGATTAAAAACAATTCATAAAGATACAATGTATGAACCAACACACACGTTGGAATACATAGGAAGAGATGCTTGATTAGTGGTGGCCAAATCAGATTGAGAGTTTGCAAAAAATCAGTTGTTAAGACATATATAATTGTATAAGACAGTAGAGGAGAAATCTATCATATATTTCTTAAACATTAAGAATTCAGTGTATCTAGATTTATAGATAAATGGGAGTAAGGACATTGTTATGGAATGCTAAGATACATGGAGCACTATTTAAAGACTTTAGTTCCACATCAATACATGCATTTTCGATCAATAACTTATTCTAAATGAATCTACATCTAATGAGGAATATGTGTAGTAGCAACATGACATGAAATCAGAGAAGAATATTTAACATATATGAAAACACACGGGGAGATGAACAAAATTCAATCCAATAAGTTGGAATCACCAAAAATATCACATTAATTTTTTGAGAAATGTGCATACGTCAAGATTCATAGCATTGCCTTCATGAACACAAGAAAATGCCCTTTCATGAGTTCTTTCCCAAAATTCTGAAGCTTCTTTAAGTGTTTCTTTCCTTTATTTATAAGGAGAGGGGAGCTTTGAACAATAGTTACAAAATATCTCAATCGAGCTCCAAGTGTCTAATTGACTAGTTGTCATGGTGTGTGATGGCTCTGCTGCCCAAAATGATTACAACAAATTTGATTGTTTCTTTAAAATGCAACAAAGTACAAAATAATAAAACATAGGAAAACTAAATGATGACCATAGCAGATTATCTCCATGCCAAATCCTGTGATCGCCTCTAATCAGGTCATGCCTTTTCCATGATGTTCCTCCCCTGTTACTCAGCAGGTTCACCTTTAATCTTCGCCTTAACTGCTTGAATTCCCCACTTTATGGAGTTGGGAGTGATCAAATATTAGTTTCTTTTCATAGTAAAGAAATAGAGATCGACCTAAAAGTCTTCCATTTCCTAACTATGTGGAGCTCCCATGGTGAGAAATTAATTCTCAGGTGACCTGCACACTACTCCCTGAGTCCCATACCTTCATTTATCTCATTGAAGACATGCGTTAGGGTACATATATGACTTTTATCACTTCAAGGTAGACCCAACACTCTTTCCTATGGATAGTGGTCCTTTCTACCTTGACTGAGTGATATTTAATAGTAGCCATTACTCCTAAGACCAACTCCTCTGTTCCCGCATTCAATCTTGCAGTTGTTGACTCATCCATCTCATAACTCTTTGTATTACACTATCAGAGCTTAATATGTATTGTATTATTGCAATAGTGCTATATCATAGCTTTTACTCTTCAGGACTTTTATTCTTAAAGACATTACGAATATAGAGCTCCAATGTCCTTGGCCCCTTTTATTTAAAGCCTTTCTATTTTCCTCCATGGGCCTGGGTGTGATGACTGAAAGCTTAGACTTAAGGTGTTATGACATTTTTTTCCTTCTTGGGGGTCGTTTTTTCTTTGCTAAGAGCTTAGCGCTCTTGGTTCTATAAGTTATTCTTGACCATGTGCCTTCCCTAATATCGAAACCCCCATATCGACACTTTTTCAATTTCCAACTGTTGTAAAGTGCTGACATTCTCAGCCTCCAATATGTGATCTCCGATATGATGCATCACTCCACGTGGCACTCCCTGAGTGGTGACACATGTCACCCAGATTTGTCCGCTTAGGCCCCTCAAAATGTCAAAAATACCACCCACATGTCTTGTCGTACCACCACATCATGCTAACGTCGGATTCCACTATAGATTTATTAGAAAAAGTCATGTGCTACCATGTGTCCCTGTAGAGGAGAGAGAAAAGGGTGTGTCCACCCCTTTTTTATGCAATGAAATCCTTTGTTAATATTTATCGGTGTTGCATGGTGGTTTTTAACACTATCAACACTTTATGATATCGCAACTTTTCAAAGGATCTCACTTTAAGAAGTTTTGATTTTGTGATGCGCTGATGTTTTGATGTGCTGATCTCCTCCAAGCTCTGATGTTGCAACCATTGATCTCCGATGTCTGTCAACCTCCGATGTACGATACACTGATATGCTTGATGCTATGATGTTGTGATGCACTGGTATGCTTGACCTCCAATATGCGATTATCGATATCTCTAACTACGATGTTGCGAAGCGTCAATATGCCTGATGCTTCAATGTTGTGATTATCGATATTCTAGACCTTCGATATGTGATCGTTGATATTCTATCCTTCTTAAGGCTTTAATCCTTGAAAATTTAGTAGGCCATATATTTTGATCCAAGAGTCCATTTTTGGGCTTCCATATGTCATTGGAAAGCTTGTTCAAAGCACTTTTTTCTATTAAGGGTCTGATGTGGGTGTTGTGTCCTTTTGGAGCTTAGAGTATGATTGCAATATTCTCTTATCTTTCTCATTCTTTTGACCTCATTTGGCACCATTCGAACGGTTTTACAGTAAGTGATAACATTGGCTTCAATTCGGGATAGTGCATTGCTAGCAAGGTGCTAAGAACCCATAGACTAGTAGCCTTCTATCCATTGGGCATGGAGTCATTTTATTCAAGTATATAAAACAAAAATGGAAACATAAAGAGCTAAAAGTATTACTGTTATTTTACAGTGGCTCACTGGTATGTACAATGGGTGAGAAATGGACCTATTAGTGCTAGAAGTAAAGCTTGAGGAGTTTCCCATTTACAAGAAACTCAAGCATTTCACCCTCCAAGTTTTCCAGTAAGAAAGTATTGTTTCCCTTTGCCTCATTAACCTTGGAGGGTCCAAACCATAAGGGATAACTTTTCCATGTTTCCCTTTGTCTTCACTTCTTGCATCCCACCTCAAAACTACATCTCCTAGCTGAAGAGGTTTTCCCTTAGCCTTCTTATCGAACAAAGAATTATTTTTTTGCTATTATTTGATTAAATTGTGTTTTACCTGCTCTCTATTCTCTTAGTTCTCCACTAGTTGATTTATCGTTCGAGTCAGGGACTTTGGTTCTTCTTCCACATCTTGTAATATCTTGTCAACCGACATGGTTAGATGTATAGGGAATATATATGCTTTCCCATAGACCAATTCGAAAGAAGATTTCCCCATGCATCTTTTAGGAGTGACCCTGTTAGCCCATAGGACAAATTTTAGTTGGGAGTCCTAATTTCTATGGCTTTCTACAATTGTTTTCTTTAGGATCCTTACTACCATTTTGTTAGAAGATGCAGCTACTCTATTTCCTTGTGGATAGTAGGTAGATTGGCACACTGTAATGTTGAACTTCTAACAAAAATAGATAAACTTTGCGGACTTAAAAACCTGAGCATTGTCAGTCACAATTTTCATAGGATACCCAAATCTGGCTAGGATATTAACCTCCAAAACTTTTATGACCACAGTTTCAGTTGCATTTCGGGTTGGGATTTCTTCCACCCATTTTGTGAAATAGTCTGTGGCTATGAGTATCCACTTGTGTTGGCTGTTGGAAGGGGGGTGTATCTCCCCGATAAAGTCTAGTTCCCATTGCGTGAAAGGCTCTTCTATACAAACAAGGATTAATGGGAGTGGGGATAATTTTTGCTTCTCAACGAAAATTTGATGTTATTGGTAGGCCTGAACATAAGAGTTAACTTCTCCGAATAGTTTAGGCCAATAGAATTATAATTGCAATATCTTATGCATCCTGGCCTTCCAGTTATAGTGTCCAACACAAACACCACTATGAAAATCATCAATTATCCTCTGATTTTTTATTTCTAATAAACACAGAAGTAGAATTCCAACCGAGCCTTTCTAGTACAATTTCCAATTGGATATAATAAACTTCTGGGCTTGTAATCTTAATGCTCTATATTTGGATTTATCCATATTCATTGGGAACCTCAAGAATAGTAGACAGTGGATGACATATTTATACTAGGTCAATGTTTCATATTTGATATGATTTACTTTATCGATGTCTTGATCATCGGTTGTTGTGTCCCTTATCCTTCTTCTTCTATTAATAGGTTAACTCCCAAGGCATGGAAATTAGACTCTGATAAGATTTTGGCCAATCCCCATTCTTTTATGAGTTTAGTGGGTTTGATATCCATGGCATACTCTTGGATTTTAGCAATCCACTTACCTCTTTTACCCTCACTGTCCCCTTGCACCAAGATGTCTTTAACAATCGTTGTTGGAACATAAGCTACAATGTTAGAGCGTAAAACATAAACTCTGAAGGCCTTCAAAGATTTGATCAAGGCTTAAGCTTATTTTTCCAAGATATTATATTTCAATTCAACCTCCTACAACACTTGGATGAAGAAGGCTATAGGTTGTTCGTGACCTTAATTATCCTTCTGAAATAACACAATGGCTATAATTTGAGGGGAGGCAAAAGAAAATATGTAAAATGGCATTGAATAATTTGGGTTGACTAACACATGAGCCTCTCCAAAATATCTCTTGATCCTAGAGAAGGATTCCTAGGAATCTGGCTTTCACTTCAATTCGTTCTCTTTCTTCAACATCTCTGTGATACCTTTCATTATCTTTGCATTATTGGGTATAAATATCCTCGAGAATTTAGTCTTTCCTAAGAACACTTGGACCTCCTTTTTAGTTCTAGGTAGGGAAATGTGGCTGATGGATTCCACACACTTGGGATCGATATTCAACCCCTCCTATGCTACTATATGTCCCAACATCATAACTTCGCTCAAATTGAACTGAGATTTATTTGGATTCAAGGACAACCCAAACTTCCTGCATTTCTCAAAATTGAGTTTCAAATGTTCAATATGCTCCTCTTCTGTTTTAGAAAAATCTGTGATGTCATCCAAGTATACAACTACGAATTTGTCCTGTTCTCCTGCAAATCCTATATCCATTTCCCTTTGGAAGGTTGCTCCCATATTTATAAGGCCAAATGGCATTCTTACATACATGAAGGTTCCCTGGGGTGTAGTGAATGCATTTTTATTATAATCATCATGATGCACTGCTACTTGATTATACCTTGAAAATTCATCCATCATGGACATCCGAGCTATGCCAACTACCTTATGTAATATATAATCCATATTTGGAAATGGGTAGTTGTCTTTTAATGAAGCTTTGTTAAGGTTTTTGAAATCCACACACAACCTTATCTCTCCATTCTTTTTCCTAACAGGAACCAAGTTTCCCACCCACTCTGAGTACCTTAAGGATATAATGATCTTGGCCTAAAGTAGATTCCTTTCTTCCTTCTTAATGGATGAGAGTGAAAGGGGATTGATTTGTCTGATTTTCTGCTTACAAGGCTTCATTCTGTTGTTTAAGGGAGATTATGTAGAATAACATTTGTATCAAAGGTCTTTAAATCATCATATGACCAATACAATACATATTTATAGGTTTTAAATAGATTTAAGTACCTTCCTTTATATTTATGGGGAATGCCTTTTGAAAACTTGATCATCCAGGGTTTTTTTCTCTAAGTTGATGTTGTAATCCTCCTCTTGTCCATTGACTCCCTTTTTAGTAGGTTTTGAAGCCACATTGTTGGATTTGAATAATATCTCCAAAGGAACTAGGCCATGGGGAATGGTTTTTCAATTTAGTTGTAGAACTCTATACCCGACAATAGTTTCCTCCCAAGTGGTTGGATTTTCCTCTATCACTTCTTCTTCTTCTTGGTCGATCATAGAATTCGAGAATTCCCAATGACTTCCATAAAATGCTTGATTTGTTCATCATCTTCAAACACCTACTAGTG
Source organism: Pinus taeda (assembly GCA_000404065.3). Taxonomy (NCBI): domain Eukaryota; kingdom Viridiplantae; phylum Streptophyta; class Pinopsida; order Pinales; family Pinaceae; genus Pinus; species Pinus taeda. Next base: position 352,703 of record APFE031170891.1, on the reverse strand, counting down.
TCTCACATTATTAGGCACTGAGGGTATGTACCTAACTTCAACTTCATCTTTGAGAAGTAGATTTTTCAGTGGCTTAAAATTACTGGTAGATATAGCCAAGGAATCAACCATTCGATTTCCTTCCTTGGGTAAGAATTGGACATTAAAAGCTAGGAAGAAGTTGTCTATTAAATCACAAACCTCATTTCTGTAAGCCTTAGCGTGGGGTGCTTATTTTGACATTGGTTCTTGATTTTCTTTACCACCATTTCCTAGTCTCCAAACACATTCATGCATTCAATGTTCAAATTCCTCACTACTTGCAAGCCTAGTAGTAATGCCTCATACTCTTCCAAATTATTGGTTGCCTCAAATTCTAATTTGAATGAAAGAGGAATTGAGCCACCCTCTGGAGATATCAACAATGCTCCTACTCCATTTCCTTCCTTAAAATTTGCACCATCAAAATACAACTTCTAGACTTTGCTACAATCTCTGAGCTACTAATCTAATTTGGTTGTTGGCTGTACCTGTGTTTCTTCTAAAATAAATTCATCTTCTTCTAGTAGTAAGTAGGAGAGATACCTTTCTTTCCCATACACAGGAGCATTATTTGGGAAATAAAATTTCACAACTATTTTAATGAACCTTGATTCCCTATATCGTCACCTTTCTTCTCTACCAAAGATAGGGATGGTAGCATAGGTAAGATCGAGCTTGATGGAACCTCCAATTTTTTATCCCCAAGATCTGGACAAAAGCATACTAAACCTTGTAGAGATAGTAGCTACTACAATGTCCATCACTAGACATTTAACTGGGATCTGGGCCAAATTTACTACTAAGTCCTTTATCATTCCCAAGAACTTTACCCCCTTAGAGTCAAAAGAGTAGAGATCTTTGTATGGTCTGGTTATCTACAGACCTAGTTGCTCCATTACTGAAAGTGGCATCAAATTATGAGAAGCGCCTAAGTCCATCATGAAGTCATGGAGCAAGAGGGATCTTGTTCTTCAACATGGGGTCCAAAGACAACCATTTTCCTTTCTTCTTGGAGGTTGAAACTATCACGTGATTACACTGAAACAGATGAAAACATGAACTGGGAAACTTGGGCCTTATAGATGGGTTGTTTCAAGAGCTTAGATAATGGGACTAGAATTTTGACTTTCTCAAGATCTTTTTGAATATTAAAGATAGCAGGGCCTTTTTCAACAATGCTAACTTATACCGACTCTTTTCTTTTTCATAGATGGGCGTAGAAGAGGGAGGTGACTTCTTTTCTTTGAGGACTTCAGGCTTATGGTTGTTTGGATTTGAGGATTCCTTATTTTTTTTAGTAATTGGATCTAAGGGCCCCTTCCCCTTGTCAGCTGGCTTAGGAGGAACTTGGGAGGAGGCACCTTCATTTTGGTCTTTCCCTCTCGACCTCTTTCTAGTTGTCTGAAGATCATATTTCTTATGTAGCTAATCCTGCATGCAATCGGTGGGCTGGTTGAAGTAATCATCAATCTCACCATCTTCTATTGTTGCATCAAGATCATACCCTTCTTCTTCATACATTCTAAATTCTTTTTCTTGATCTGAGAATGAGGAATACATGTTCCCTTGAACTTCATTGGCATCTAGTATTTGCTCCTCCAGATATTCTTCTATATATAATGAAGACTGGATGTGGTCTTGTTATTATTTCCTCTCTCTTTACAATATCTGTAGGGGAGGCCTTTTGTATTGGGATTGAAGCCTCGCTTCACAGTCGGGAATTTCTATCGTTGAAGGTTTTTATTTTCTAGCCCCATTTTTATCAGTTTATTTGGTAAGTCCTTTATCAACTTATCCATATCCTCTATCTTATGTTCTTCGGATTCTCTTCTATGACTTCAGGAAGCTGCCTCCTCTTTCCACTTTTTCTTCTCTCCAGGGTCAGCTCTACTTCTTGAATGCTCTGTTGATGCAAAATTTTCTTCTACCTCAAGAGCCTGAGTTTAAATCTAGTCCCGAGTATGGGACTTCCTCTCTCTGAGTGTGAAGTCAAACTCTGATTAAAAGCCCAGTGCAAAAACCACTTGGGCAATGGTTTGTGGAGGTTTAATCTAAGAAGGTAGACTATTTTACAACTTATTAAACCTTTTTGTAAACTTTGAGATACCCTCATCATGTTTATTCTTCATAGCGTTGAACTTAGTATGAATATACCCATGATCTCTCTTCTCTCCCCATTTCTGCATAAAAGAATTATCCATCTCTTCCCAAGTGGTAATGGAAACATTCGGAAAGGATTTGAACCATTTCGTGGCTTCCCCATCCAAATATTGGACGAATGGCCTTAGTGCTACATCCAAGTGCTCGATATTAAAATTTTCTGCAAAGGCATCGAAAATATCTGTCTCTGAGCTGATGTTTCATCTTCTCCGTTAAAACTAGGCAAGAGTTTGAGATTGTCATGCAGCATAACATTTAAAGGTTGAGATAGGTCCAAGGGAGCATATTTGGTTAACAAGAAACTTGGGACAACCATCCAGAGTAGAGGTGGTGGTGCTTGATTTATTAGGGGTTTCCTAGCTATGACTAATTGAGAGACAACTGATTGACCTTGGAATGAGAAACTATTCACACTATGAGTAGGGCTACTTTGGAGGATATATTTTACCTCATCAACTTCAAGGAGGGGAGGAAATGAGAGAGAAGGGGTGTTGAATAAAAATTCTTCTTCCTTTCCCTCTAGGGAGGCAATACTGAGTAGCTGAACACTTTCTAAAGGATATACCACGACTCTAGGAGAAAAATCAGAGCAATGAATTATGGTATTCTGCGAGCTGAATGATGATATTTTAGGAAATGAGGACACAATAGCATTAGTATTGGGGATTTTTTCCTTCCTAATCCCTCTGGATATTAGTCTTTCCGGATCAGAAACAGATGGTGTTCTTTGCTAAAAGGTATTTGAGTGGGTATGGGGCTTCTTGAAAGCCATGGTGATGAACTTATGATCTGACAGTGGAGTTTCCAAGGTGATAAATCTACAAGCCACACATATTTAATTATCTTATCAAAGAGTGTATGAATGTTGAACCTAGGGGAAAAATTCTCTAATCCGTTCCCCAACAACGACACTAGAAAGATGTTGTCACTCCTAGAGACAACCTCTGGGTTGATAGGAGACTAGTGCCTAGGACATCTTAATTAATGCCATCAAATTTGTCTTATGGACTTGTAGCACCTTATTTTTAAAATATAAATAAAATAGTATTGATTCAGAACCATTCATAAATATATAATGTATGAACCAATGCACATGCAGTAATACATAGGAAAATATGCTCGATTAGTGGTGGCCAAATTAGATTGAGAGTTTGCAGCAAATTAGTTGTTAAGACATATATAATTTTAGAATATAGTAGAGGAGAAATCCATCATACAAAGCTTAAACATTAAGAATTCTATGTATCTAGATTTAGTGAGAAACAAGAGTAAGGAAATGCTTATGGAATGCTAAGATACATGTAGCTCTCTTTAAAGACTTTATTCCACACCAATACATGCATTTTCCATCAATAACTTGGTCTAAATAAATTTGCATCTAATGAGAAATATGTCTAGGAGCTACTTGACATGAAATCTGAGAAGAATATTTAACGTAAGTGAAAACATACTTCAATTCAATAAGTTGGAATCACCATAAATACCACATTAATTTTCTGAGAAATGTGCATACATCAAGATTCATAACACTACCTTCATGAAAATAGGAAAAGGCCCTTTCAAAAGTTCTTTACCAAAATTATGAACCTTCTTTAAGCATTTCTTACCTCTATTTATAAGGAGAGGGGAGATTTGAACAACAATTACATAATATCTTAGCTGAGCTCAAGCTATTTGGTCAACTAGCTATCTCAGCGTTGGATGGATATGGTACCCAAAATGATTACAACAGATTTGATTACTTATTTGAAATGAAATAAAGTACAAAATAATAAAACATGGGAACATTGAATGATGACCATAGAAAATTATCTCCATGCCAATTCTTATGATCAACTCTGATCAGGTCACTCCTCTGACATGATGTTCCTCCCCTGTTACTTGGTAGGTTCACCTATCATCTTCGCCTTAACTACTTGAATTCCCCACTTTTTGGAGCTGGGAGCGATCAAATATCAATCTCTTGTCATGGTGCATAAATAGAGATCGACCTGGAAGTCTTTCATTGCCTGACTATGCAGAGCTCCCATGCTGAGAAATTAATTCTCAAGTGACTTGCAAAATACTTCCTGAATCCCATACCTCCATTTATCTCACTGAAGACATGTGTTAGGGAACATATATGACTTGTATCACTTCAAGGCAGACCCGACACTCTTTCCTGTAGATCGTGGTCCTTGCTACCTTGACCTAATGATATTTGACAGTCGCATTACTCTTGAGACCAACACCTCTATCCCCGCATTCAATCTTACAGTTTCAAACTCATCCATCTCATAACTCTTTAGATTACACTATTAGAGCTTAATATAATCTATATTATTACTATAGTGCTATATCAGATCTTTTACTCGTCGAGAATTTTATTCTTAAAGACATTACGAAAACAAAGTTCTGATGTTCTTGGCCCCTTTTGTTTAGCCCCTTTCTATTTTCCTCCATGGGACTGGGTGAGGTGACTAGAGGCTTAGCCTTAAGGAGCTAGGTAATTTTGTTCCTGCCCGGGAGCTAATTTTCCTTTGTTAAGAGCTTAACGCCCTTGGTTCTATAAGTTTTTCTCTACCATGTGCCAACCCTATTATCAGAGCCCCCTTATCGACACTTTTTCAATCGCCAACTATTATAAAGTGCTGACATCCTCAACCTCCGTGACATCATCACTTCACGTGGCACTTCCTGAGTGGTGACACGTGTAACCCAAATTTGTCCCCTTAGACCCCTCAAAATGCCAAAAATTCCTGCCACGTATCCTGTCATACCGCCACGTCATGTTGACATAAGATGCCACTGTAGCTTTATCGGAACTAATCATGTGCTTCCATGTGTCCCACTAGACGAAAGAGAAAAGGGCCCTTCCACCTTTGGTTTTGTGATGAAATCCTTTTAATCTTTATCAGCGTACCTCGACGGTTTTTAAGACTATTGACACTTTATGACATTGCAAATTTTTAAAGGATCTCACTTTAAGAAGTTTTGATTCTGCGATATGTCGATGTTCTGATGTGTTGATTTCCTCCAAGCTCTGATGTTACAACCACCGATATTTGATGTGTGATGCACCAATATGCTTGATGCTTTGATGTTGCAATGCATTGGTATGTCCGATCTTTGATATGTGATTACTGATATCTCTGACTGTGATGTTACGATGCATCGATATGCCTGATACTCTAATGTTGCGATTGCTAATATTATGGACCTCCAATATGCGATTGTCGATATTCTTTTCTTCTTGATGCTTTAATCCTTGAAGCTTCAGCAACCATATTGTTTGATCTAGGAATCCATTTTTGGACTTCCATATGTCGCTGGAAATCTTGTTCAGAGAAATTTATACTAGAGAGGGTCTGATGTGGGCGTTGAGTCCTTCTGCAACTTGGAAGATGACTACAAGCTTCTCTGCTCCTTTACATGCTTTTGACCTCATTTGGCACCATTCGAACAATTTTGCAGTAAGTGATAACAATTTCATTGGTAAGATTTAAATGCATGGTACATCCATTTGGTTATTTGGTTGTTTTTTATCATTGTCATGGGATTTGCCTAGATTAATAGTGGTTTTCAACCTTGCCTTTCCATTTCTTAGATAGCCATGGTGTTGTGGGTTCCTTGTTTTGGTTTAATAGTTGTATGGTTGGTAGACTTTGGATTCTTGTGAGGTGGTATCAGAAAATTCCCAAGGGTCAAGGGTGCAGATGGGATTTTTTTTGGAAATCTTAACATATGGTTGGAGGTAGTAAAATTCCTTTGGGTATGGTGAAGAAAGTTCGAGGCATCCAAGCTTGTTTGGTGTTAGTAATTTCTGGACCGATTAGGTGAAATCACTATGGTTGAGGGTTGAGGTGGTTTGACTTTTGGAAGCCCTCATTGGTTCTATTTTGATTTATCCCATAAGATCCCACATTCATGCTTGGAATATGGCATGAGGGTGATTGGATGAAAAATAGATTTGGTTCATCTCAATCTAAGGTTGGGTGGTACATGGAAGTCCTTGCCTTGGTTGGAATTTTCATATGTTAATATGAGTTATTTTCTTATTCTGATCAATGAGAAAATGTGTTTATTATTGTGGTGATTTTATGACTTATTTTTCATGGATTTATTCTAGTTAAATGTTGGTTATAGGCATAGTTAAATGATGTACTCTTTTTATGAATCTTGTTCATGTTTTGATAAGTTATTGAACAGGTTTATGAATTAAGGGCTAAAAAGTGTTGTTGCAACTATTTAGAAAGGGAATTGATCCTTCTTGATGGCTCTCTGATGAAGTTAAGAAGATATGCATTCATAACTTGTAGATTATCATGTTTACCATATGTTTGATGAAACATTTATTATGTATTTGGTAATTTCTGAGAAATATCTAGCCTTAGAACTTATCATTCAGGCTTATTTTCATCTTAGATTGAGTTTTGGAGAGTTTTGAGTTGTTTTTGGTAGTTGGTTTGTAGCTATCCCTGAAAAATTTAGATTTGAGTTGCTAGCCGCACCTTGTAAACTGAGATATTTTGAATGAAACCACACGAAGGAAGGCCTGTGCGTGTGGTTGGAACCTTCGAACCACATGAAAAACTTGACATGCATGTGGTTGGGGTGTAAGGTATGGGAAAAAGAAATTTCTAGCCCAGGGCAAGCTCATCAACATCCACTTTCTAGTATTTGGGTGATGTGATGCTCCTAGCAAATGTTATTATGTTTCTAGTTAGTGGACCCCGCTTCCATCACTAGAACTTGGATGTTGGGTCATGTCGTAGTAACTCTAAGCTCATATTTACTCTATAGAGCTTGTGAAAGAGGGTAAATGTGGGATGGGGTGGTGAAAAAACCCTATCCAATCATGTTGGCGGGAAAAGTTCCCTAAGGTAAGGGTTGACAACCTCAATAGAGAAAAACAAGATAATCAACAAAGAGCAGTCAAGTAAGGATGCCAAACATATGAATTACTAAACGTGGATTTTGAAACATACCCGAAGGTCCTACGTTTAATGATGTTTCTGTAGGGTCCAAGCCTCTACTTCCTCCAGAACGAGTAGATTTGCAAGTCAATTCACAGAAGCATATACATCATAGATAATTCAATGTGCATACAAAAAATATATGTTAAATCATCATATATAAGAATATAAATTACAATTCATGAGACAATAACATATCAGGAAAAAATCATGAGCTTATTTATTGATTAACAACAATAAGTATAGGAAAGGTACAACCTGATCCAAGCAAAATCATTGATGAAACCTTTCTCTGGATCCGTTTAACTCAAGCCACAAAGACAACCTCTCTAACAAATGCAAGGAGATGCTATAAAGAAGATGAAAATAGCTGCAAAGAAAACTCCATGGACACTGGGAGTGCAGGAGGCATGGGAAAATCATACTTGATTTGGGAGAAAAATGGGTATAATGTCGATAGCCCTTCTCTTATGTCTTTTAGGCCTACCCAAGGGGTGTATATATACCACCTGAAATTAATTAATTCAGTTGTTCTATGGGCTCCTGTAGGTGGGATCTCGATAAAACCCATGAACCCAGCCTAAAACATAACATTTTATTTTATTTTTCAAATTTTAAAAGGTATACACGAGTATAGTGTTATGTAACCCATGTATGTACATGATTTAGTGTGGGAAGAGTCGTGTATGGAATTTGAAATATTGTTTTTTAATAAAGATCAAGTTTGCATAGGAAAAGGATGCCCAAGGCCATATAAGAGCACCATTTCTATAGTACTACTAAATGCTGCTATATCAAACCATCGAGAGTGGGAAACTCAAGTGTGCTCCAAAAAATATTTTTGGTTTTTTATAGAAAGAAAGGACATGAGGGTGGGCTTTGATACACTTATGCATGCACATGTCACCAGACTATTTTTTATATAGCCTTTCTAGGTGAAACCAAATATTCAACCACTACCTCAAGGTGCCCCCATAGCTTAAGGGCTAGACCCTCAGAAGAATTGAATCTTTTCCAATGGTAAAAAATTCTTTGTTTTCCACCATTAGATCCAACCCCATTGGGTGATTAATTAAAATTTGATTTATGAATGTATTATAATTAAATTGTTTTAAATTTTAATTTATATCTCCAATATTTCTTATTAATTAAAAAATATTATTTAATATTCACAAAAATAATTTTATAAGAAAAAATGAAGTTACAAATTATAAATTATTTCTTATATAATATTTTTTAATATATTATTTAAAAACAATTAAAAATAAAACATCATAAAACAACACTTCATTTAAATATTTTTTATTAGAATATTATATAAATAAAACTATATGTTATAATAATTCTTTTTCCAAAAGTCTAGTTACATGATTCAATTTAAGCATGATGTTTTGAAGAGACATTTTCAAGGATAGGAGAAATATTTGCTCCAAAAATGGAATGAAAAATATCAAGTAAATCCATCTTAAACTTGGATTTATCAAGCGTAGAGATGGATCAAATTCATTAATGTAAAATATATATAGTGAACTGAATGATTATATATATATATATATATATATATATTCAAGAAATTTGATCTTTCTTGGCGTTTGATACATCTAGATTTAAAATGGATTTACACTAGCTTATTTTCTTTTATAGATATTGTCAAATATATACATGACAACATCTATGTCATACTAGGTGGTATACCACCTCGCTATTGTGAGTAGCATGCTTGGGGCTTGCTGATGTAGATGCATCTCAACTACTATGGGAGCTTGAACTTATTGTTCAAAAAGTGAAGGTTTTGACGACTCTTGAAGGCAAAGTGATTGGTCTCTTCTTCCTATTTTTTTTGACACACACATATCAAAATGTTGCAACGAAATCTAGAAGGGGATCACATAGGGTTGTTTCATATATTTCATTATTTAAAAATAGTTCTATGAAATTAAAAAAAAGAGCTTGCATTATATCAAAGGTAGATGTTCCATGTAAATCCACATGTGGCATATTTCACATAAACACCTAAAAGCTAAATAACATATAAAAACATAAGTCTAAAATATAAACATGGAGAATCCTTGCTTCATCGTGCCCATCATTAGTGTTACGAGATCTATACTTCTCAATTTCCATTAGATCCTTCAATTGGTGGACCATTTTAGCTTCTTTTATCCAATATTGGACAAAATTCTAACTATCCCTATTGTGTAAGGTGGTTGGTGGAGTTTCATTACAAATATTGAGGACAATATTGAAAATTATATTACAATTTACTTAAATATGTCATTTCTTTTCTTCTATTAAACTAATAAACTCATTAGATTTCCATTTTATGAGGGCATACATACTCACTCCTTAGGAGTTTGAAAATTACCAAGAGTAACATGATTTTATTGGACTAGATAAGGTGCTCATATATTCTCAATATATTATATAGCTCTATCATATAGATGTTATTCATGTTTTTTAGACTTGAAAAGGAAATATAGATATGTAAAATGAACTCTAACAAAAGAAACAATTGAAATGTCACTAAGCTAATGAAAACCCCATATAAGTCTTATTTATTTAGTGAGGTTAAATTCTTAAAAGTCAACATGAATATATCTTTTCAATGTTAATCCAGGCTTCTTAACGACCACATGGACTGGCTGGTGCATGAATAGATACGAACATATACAATATCTTACCCAAACATTAATGGAAATTGCATTTGGTAGTTGTAGAACTAGAATTGTGTGCATGGTGGTGATATCACAATTGACTATCATATCCAAAATGTGTTACTCTATAGGCTGGAAAACTTATGTGGTCCTAAAGGTGAGCACGTTGACACCTCCAAAGTTGCAAGGCATATTGGTGTATGGAAGACAATGGCCAACTTATAGAGGTATGTGCACTAGCCCTAGATGAAAAAATATGTAGTTAGGTTCATAAAAGGATGCATGTTTTGTTTTACTATCAAGCCTAGTAATAGGAAGTAAGATCTATACCATCCCTTTTCTATAACCATTCATCCTTGAGAAAGAATTTCCATGGATTTTGTGGGAGGTTTAACAATAACTAGGAAGGTACACAACCACCTTTTCATGGTAGCTGATAGGTTTAGAAAGTTGTGTGTTCTCATGCCTTGTAAAAACACCATCGATAGGTAAGAAACATCAAACTTTTTCTTTGGACCAGTCTAGGTGCACTTTGGAATCCCAAGAATTGTTTCAAATAGGGACATAAGATTTCCTAGTGCATTTTAGACTAAATTATGGGATAATATGGAAACAAAGTAGAAGAGGTATACAAAAAATTTTCATCGACAAAAAAATGGGCAAACGAAAGTAGTCAAAAATACTTTGGTACAATTTTTGAGGGATCCAAATTAGAAGAATCAAAAGACTTGGGATTTGGTATACAACGCTCTTATAACAAATTGTCTACTAGCAAGGAATCCCTATTTTAAACTTGTTTTGTATATTTTGTACCTTTACTTATGGATATTGCATATGGATAGAAAGGAGGAATGAGATACGATATTATAAGGGATGCCTTAAGGAAAAAACAATTTGTTGAGTAGATAAAGTAGATCAATCAGTAGGTACAAGATATGTTGAAAAATTCACAGGAAATAACTTTCCAACAATGCAAGAAATACCACAATCAAAGTCTGTTTGCAAAAGGTATGCCACCAAGAAGTTGACCTTGCTATTTTGACCACCATGATTTGATTGGATGCCATGTTAGCCCCATTACTCATGGAAAATGAGATAAACATGTGAACATGATGAATAAGACTCTATATATTGTATCTCTAGTTAAGAGTTGAAGGAATCAAACATAATGAATAATAAGTTATCGGGTTGTGTTGTAACTAGGCCACTAAGAGGAAAATGGGTTATATTCTATTCTAGTACAATTTTCTTAATATTTGAGTAGAATAATTGATGGTGGATCAAGAGAGGTTTTTTTTTTTTTTTGTAGTAGCTCATTGATCAAAGGTCTCACTCCTTTGTATTTGCACCATTTCTATTTAGAGAAAGAGAGAGTAGAGTAGCCTCACCTTCCACTTGGATTTTCTCTTATAAGGGTTTCCTAGAGCATATGTTATATCATTTTGGTTTGCGAGTGTTCATATTTTCACAATTATATATTTTATGTATTTCATACATTGCACATATAAGCTAAAACAACAATTTAAGAAATCCAATAATGTAGAGAAAATTAACCCTTATAATATATATTTTTGGATTTTCAATACATTTTATTAGATCTATTGTGAAAAAATATTTAGTGGAATATCCACGGTAGTTTATTGATGAGGCTAAGCCAAACAAAAGTGAAATTTCCCTCAAGACTAGGAATAATAGAAGCTAAAGTAGACTTAAAAGAGCAAGACCTTGTAGAAGGAAAGGGGGTGAAAACCATAAGTCATAGATGACGCATAGAGGAAAGGAATCCAAATAAGGGAAACAACAACATAGAAAACAAAAGAAGGAAGGAGGGATGGAATTCATTACCAAGCGAGAGGGTGTAAGAATGAGAAATGTGGCCATGAATATCAATGATGCAACACACTTCAATGCCCAAAGCACATATTTTATAGCTCCCTCATGTATCGAATGGATTATGCTAAGAATAAATGACCACTTGTGCAACTGATGAACATGGTGTGTGGGAGTTCTGGCCTATACTGGACTCGTTAGTGACTTCGAAATTCCAAAAACACAAATCATTGAACTGTTGAATCACCATTAAATCCCTGTCATGAAACTTCTATGTCAGCTGGGAACTCGCATCGTATTCAACTTAAATGGTTCAATTTGACATGCATTACTTATTAAAATGAATTGATATGCATTAGGGTGGTGCAATGCCACATTCTTGTACTTGTATATGTGGTGGGTCAACGGCCATGCACCCCACCACTTTTCTTGTCTCTAACATCCAATCCAAGGTAAAGAACTTACAATTTAAAACCATAATAAGTAAGTATACATTTGAAACCAAGGGATTTAATGTACTCCTTGATATATTTGTGAGTGTAACAAATCCATTAATAGATGAACTTATAGATATAGTTCATGATAAACTAGACCTAGTTATTCATAAATTTGATGTATGTGTGTTTACAAATGACGAAGATTGTTATGATTCTTAGAAAATCACTCACTATGTGTGAGGTTGAATTTTATGAGATTGATTGGAAAATTTCCATTTTCTTTGCCATTACACATTCAAAAATATGTAAATATGCATTTTTTTTATGTGGATAGCATCACTATGCTATCATATATGACTACTTTGAAGTGGTTGTGATTCCTCACCTTCCATGGAAAACTACCATGGTTTTATCATGCCCTTAAGATCATAGGAGCATACCATGATAAGAAGAATAACAAAAGAAAGACATATGAACTTGGTTAAAAATGCATTAATCCATTTTCATTCTCATTACAATATCTCATTTGAATGATAAAATTTATAGTGCATTGATGAAGCCAACAAATAAACTAGATTTACTCTCTCTATCTATCTCTCTCTCTCTCTCTCACATACAAATATATATATACATACATACATACAATATATATATATATATACTATATATACTATATATATAATATATATATATATATATATATATATATATATATATTATATATATATATATATACTAGTGGCGCACAATATATGACTTGCTATCTACGATTGTAACAATTTTTAAAAATAATTTATGTCATTTATATACAAAACCAATGTCTTAATGCAAACACATTCATTGCATTTTAGAGGAAAAGTAAGATGACATTGTTAGAAGAATGCAAATTTTTCTTAGTTGTGAAAATTTTCTATAAACAAAAGTAATATTTTATGGAACCGAATTTGATTTCCTATGTTTCGTCCCTTGAGAACATATTCTAAAAGTTGTAGATGCACCTAAAATAATTCAGTTTAGTTGACATAATGTTGTATTTCCAGTTTTACATTGCAACTAATGTGTCTTTGGATGGAAACATTAGCTTGCACCAACCCTCATTAAAATATATTTCTAGCCATTTATCATTTCTCTTTAACTTATCTAATTTTATCTTAACTTTAAAATAGAATTAGAATTGCAAACTCTCCTCACAATTTGATGACCACCTTCTCCCAATTTTAGATCTTGTCTTTACCACACCATTTTTTATCCATATTTTATGCATGGGTTCCTCCCATTCTACTATACGAAATTTTCACTCACCACCCTCTCGCAATTTAAGATATTGTCTTTACCCCTCCATTTTCTATCTATCTTTTATGTATGGGTTTCTCCCATTTTATCATATGAAATTTTCACTCACTAGGGTTCTACAACTAGATGAAAGTCAAAATAATGTTGCATTCGTTTAATAAAATCCATCAAATTCTCTATATCTATGCTTCTGTAAAACTCTTACATCTCTATCTTCATTTGGTAAGTCTAAACACCCTTCTCTTCATTTTCATCACTCTTGTAAATCACTTTTACTATTACCCATCCTCTCTACAAAGAAAATTCAAAGGCACCCATTATCCTCATCATTTTTTGTAGAAGAAATGAACATCTACCACTACTTTAAACCAATATTGTCTTTTTTTGCCTTCTTCTCACTATATGAATCTTAGTTTCTCCCATGCCATGATTTGGAATGCATTGTGCACTCTCTATCTCTGCAATATTCACCACATAATTATTTTGTTCTTCTATAATTCACTATTTTTCTACAACATCCATTGCAACATCATAATAATCTACTCTTGTAAATTATTCCATGTCCCACCCTTGTTGATACCTTTCTAATAATATATCCCACTCTAAAAAACTCCTCCTAGATTAGAAGTTATGGCCATTTGGAAATCAACATTAGTTGAGGTCCTAAAACTATAGGGAAAACCCCCAAATATCAATATGTTAAAGAATGTGCAACTCTTGGGCATATCAATGGTTAGTTAATTAAACCCATAGTGGATGTGACTGGCGTTGTGTGAATTTTAACATGATTAAAGAGTACACATCTTGCTCAGATCAAATGATACATATGTGCCAACTTATGCATTGGTTAATCGAAGTAGTCCCATGATAATGGCTAATCCATGTATGACACATAACAAGATGGAAAACATGTGGCAGTGTCTAAATGGATGATGTGGTCACTCACATAGTCAACAAGGATGACACATGGTTTGTGCTTTTTGAGTCATTGATCGGAGAATTCACAGTAAGGGAGTTTTTACACCAATGTTTCGAATCCCAAATGGGATCCATCATCAGGGTTAAGAGAAAGATGATAAAAGAAGATACTCATGAGCGAATGAATATTAAAGGAACAGCACAGGCCGACAAGAGGGATTAATAAAGAAACCTAAAATTAAACTAAATTTATTTATTTATTTTTTTATTAAAATCTTTTAAATTTTACATTTTAATAATTATACTTTAAATTAATAACAATTAATTAAAATCTTATAATCTTGCATTAAAATTTTTATAAATTAATAACATACTTAAAAACATAATATATATATTAATATTAATATCATAAACCTAATATCTAAATAACATTAATATTTATATAACCTAATATTTATAAAGCTTAATCTATATAACTTATTATTATATAACATAAAACCTATATTAATATTAATATCTATAAAGTTTAATATAAATAATAATATTAATAATAGTATTAATATATAATTTATATTAAGTCTTATATATATAATA
>APFE031170891.1:312754-336705 GCA_000404065.3 Pinus taeda | reverse complement strand
TTAATACTATTATATATATAAGACTTAATATAAATTATATATTAATACTATTATTAATATTATTATTTATATTAAACTTTATAGATATTAATATTAATATAGGTTTTATGTTATATAATAATAAGTTATATAGATTAAGCTTTATAAATATTAGGTTATATAAATATTAATGTTATTTAGATATTAGGTTTATGATATTAATATTAATATATATATTATGTTTTAAGTTATGTTATTAAATTTATAAAAATTTTTTAATGCAAGATTATAAGATTTTAATTAATTGTTATTAATTTATAAAAATTTTATTGCAAAATTATTAGATATTAATTAAATGTTATTAATTTATTAAAATTGCAAAATTATAAAGATATTAATAAAAGAAAAATTTTAGTTTAATTTTAGGTTTCTTTATTAATCCTTCTTGTCGGCCTGTGCTGTTCCTTCAATATTCATTCGCTCATGAGTATTTATCTCCTCATTCTTGCTCTTCTTTTATCATCTTTCTCTTAACCCTGATGATGGATCCCATTTGGGATTCGAAACGTTGGTGTAAAAACTCCCTTACTGTGGATTCTCCGATCAATGACTCAAAAAGCACAAACCACAGATCTCTAAAATCCAATATCTTATCCCGGTACGGAGGGGATACCTGGAGTGAAATTCTTGCACTCGAAAGTGTTAGAGTAAGGATAAAAAGAAGAGCTTCAGACCTCCATTTCCTCAAAAATTGTCGGGACAGCAATCTCATCCCTGCATTTGCACAGGTTAAACATAAGTTACATAATAAACACAACAGTAAAGCGTTTCTCCAGCTTAGTTTCTCTCTAATCAGGTCTGAAATCAGAAGAATTAGAGCCTCCTTGGAGCATCTTGGTCGTCTGGCCCTCTCTTCCCACCTTAGGCTTGCAAACAGCATTGATAAAGACCTGTGGACCATTATAGATGGCAGGACTGCAATGAAAGCAGAAAATGAGTGGCAATCTGCGCAAGCTAGACAGCTCAAGAAGCTTACCAAGCTTCTGAATTCAGGTTCTAATAATAAAACCAGCGAAGATGATTGTGACATCTCGAATAATAGGGCAAAGAAATCCGATTACGTTACATTGCCAAATAGCATAGGCTCTAATAAAATCAGCGAAGAGGTTTTTAATAAATTGGACAGCGTTACATTACCTGATAGCAGAGGTCCTAGCATCAAAAACCGCGAAGAAGTGTTTGATATATCAGTCAGAATGAATACGGAGAGCGTTTTTGATAAACCAGACAGCGAAGGAGTAATTAAAAAATCGGACAGCGAAGTAGATAGATCGGACATAATGAATACCGACAGCGTTTTTGATAAGCCCGACAACGTTTTTGATAAGCCAGACAACGAAGGGGTATTTAATTTATCGGACAACGATGAAGTTAGATCGGACAGCGAAGAAGGAGTTGATAGCGTATTTGATATATCGGTCAGCAAAGAAGTAGCTGATAAATCGGACAGCCATAGCAGAGGTTCTTACAATAAAAACGGTGTAGAGGTGTTTGATAAATCGGACAGATCGAATTCCGATATCAGTGTAATTACTATCGACAGCGTTTCACTACCCAGCAGCAGAAGTTCCCATAATAAGAACAATTTAATCAAAACCGGCAGCGTTTCATTAACCAATAGCATAAGTTCTCATAATAAAAACAGTGTTTCATTACCAAATAGTAGAAGTTCGAATAATAAAAGCAGCGAAGGCACAAGTATAATAACAACTGATTGCAGCTCGTTACCATATAGCATAGTTTCTAACAATAGAAACAGCGAAGAAGTAATTGAAAATTCGGACAGAATGAATTCAGTTCACGTAAATTTAATAACAAACAGCGGACGGTTGGATAATTCAGATGACAGTAGTGTAAAGAAGTCGATGGTGGGAAACAACGAAGGAGTATTCAGAAGAAATGCGCATGGCAGAGTCAAGAAACTCTATGATGATGTGAAATTGCCAGAACTAAACACTATAATTGACAGTCTTATCCAAAAAGATAGGGTAAAATACAATGTGGTGAGCAAGGGTGGCAAGGAGATTGGCGAAAACACATCAAAAAGAAAAGTAGTTAACCTGTCTTCCGAGGTTATCGACCAGGTGGCCATTAATGTTCTCAGCAAGGGGATGGGGTTTGCAATGGCCCCTAAAAGCCTACCCATTGAAAAGATGATTTGCAACATTGAAGATGGGATTAGCAACCTCCCTCTTGAAGACAAAGAAGCATTAAGGCAAGAGTTTTCTCTCATCATGAGAAAAGCCAAGGCTCCCAAAAGCAACCTGAGTAAGGAAGAACAAAAGGCTTTCAGATCCTTACGAAATAATGACAAGATAGTTGTTCTTAAAGCAGATAAAGGAGGAGCAGCAGTTATCCTTGATAAAGAAGACTATGTCAAGAAAATGAATGATCACCTAAATTGTGGCAGTTACAAGAAGTTGGACAATAATCCCATGGCCAAAATTATGAAAGATGTAAAAAAGATTATCGCAGATTCGAGCCTTGACGAAAAATTGAAGAAGAAATTAACCCCCTCTTGCGAAACCATCCCTAGAATCTATGGATTACCCAAGATCCATAAGGAGGGGGCCCCGCTTAGACCGATAGTCAATACCATTGGCTCCCCAACCTATGAGCTTGCTAAATATGTCACCAAGATTCTAAAACCCCTGGTTGGAAACACTGACTCCTTCATTAAAGACTCGCATGCCTTTGTGAATCTTATTAAAAATGAAAGAATGGAAAAGGATGACATCCTTGTGAGCTTTGACGTAGTCTCCTTATTCACAAAGATTCCTCTTGATGAAGCCATTCAGGTTATAAGAAGTGTCACTGATCCAGAAACCGCAAAACTGGCTGAGGTCTGCTTAAGGTCAACTGTATTCACATTCCAAGGAACATTCTATGAACAGACATCTGGTGTAGCAATGGGATCACCCCTCTCGCCAATTGTGGCCAACTTATACATGGAATATTTTGAGAAAAAGGCCTTGAATTCTTATCCTTTAAAACCAGCTTGGTGGAAGCGTTTTGTTGATGACACCAACATAAAATGGACCCATGGAAAAGCAGAACTCGAAAAGTTTTTCAATCACCTTAACTCCATCTCCCCTGACATAAAATTCACTATGGAGCTTGAAGTGAATTTGAGCATTCCTTTCTTGGACATTCTCATCATCAGAAAAGAGGATGGCTCTTTGGGCCATAAGGTTTTCAGAAAGTCAACTCACACAGAGAGTTACCTTCATGCAGACTCCCACCATCACCCCGCACAAAAGCTTGGCGTCCTGAACACTCTTGCCATTAGAGCCCTCCGAATCTCTGACGCAGAGCATATAAATGAAGAAAAGAGGCATTTAGTTTCAACTTTCAAAAATATAGGCTACAAGGATCATGAGATTAATAAAGCAATAAAGAAAGCTGAAAGAAGGTTGTCATCTCCCATACCGAAAGAGCAGGACCAACCTCAAGGTGGTAAGGTTTTTCTACCTTATATCCAAGGAGTCACAGATAAAATGGCAAAAATCCTAAGAAAGAATAACATCAGAACTCAATTCTCAGCTCCCGGTACCATCAGACAAAGTTTAAAATCTGTTAAGGATGATATTGACAAGCAACAGCTTAAAGGAGTCTATAAAATAGACTGTTCGTGTGGAAAAAGCTACATAGGTGAAACTGGTCGCTCCCTCCAGACAAGACTGAAAGAACATGGCGCTGACATCAGAAATGGAAGATCTCGTACCTCAGCCTTGGCAGAGCACTCCTCAAAGACTAAACACCACATCTGCTTAGAAAACTCTTCAATTATCGCAAGAGAAGAGCAGCAGCAGAGACGGAAAATCAGAGAAGCCCTCGAAATCTTGAAGCATCCTTGCAACCTAAACAGAGACAGCGGTTTGGAGATTAGCGGAAGCTGGCTTCCCCTGATCAGTGAGATCAAGAAGCGTCAACCCAACCCCAGGTAAGTTGTTAACGGGTCAGTTTTCCCTCCCTTTCCCTTTTCATTCTCAAGTTTTAATTCATATTAGTCATTAAGGTAGGTTTTAGATTTTAAATTAGAATTTATAACATAATTTAGGTTTTATTTATATTTACTAGGTTATATAGATTTTGGTTTAGATTTTAGAATATAGTCTGGGTGTGTGGATCTTATTTATTAAGTTTTTAATTTTTAGATTTTAATATTAATTTATTCCTTTAGTTATATAGTATAAAAATCTTATAGATTAGTTGTAATTATATATTAAATTCTATAGTCATTAAGTTATTTAAGCAATATTTTAATGTTTTATAGATTTTAAGATTTTTATCATATTATATATTAATTCTATTTTATTTATTAGGTCCAATAGGTATTAATTTATTAGTTCTATTTTTAATTCTATATTATATATTAAGTCTTATAGGTATTAAGATTAATATATATATTAAGTCTTATAGGTATTAAGATTAATATATATTATATATTAATTCTATTATATATATTAATATTATGAATATAATACGTTTAGATATATAAGACTTAATATATATTATGTTTTAATACTTAATATATATTATATTTTTAATACTATTATTAATATTATTAATATTATTATTTATATTAAACTTTTAGATATTAATATTAATATAAGTTTTCTGTTATATTAATAATAAGTTATATAGATTAAGCTTTATAAATATTAAGGTATATAAATTCTAATGTTTTTAGATAATTTAGTTTTTAGGTTCATGATATTAATATTAATATATATATTATGTTTTTAAGTATGTTATTAATTTATAAAAATTTTAATGCAAGATTATAAGATTTAATTAATTGTTATTAATAATGGTTATTAATTTATTAAAATGCAAAATTATAAAGATATTAATAATAAAATAAAAATAAATAAATAAATAAATAAATTTAGTTTAATTTTAGGTTTCTTTATTAATCCCTCTTGTCGGCCTGTGCTGTTCCTTTAATATTCATTCGCTCATGAGTATCTTCTTTTATCATCTTTCTCTTAACCCTGATGATGGATCCCATTTGGGATTCGAAACGTTGGTGTAAAAACTCCCTTACTGTGGATTCTCCGATCAATGACTCAAAAAGGATGACACATGTCAATGTTTGGTTGGATGATGTGTCTTCCTTGCATAGTTAGCAGATGATATCAACACGATGATGTGGCATCACTAGGTACTTCCATATCACAAATTGATTTGACACATTTTGATTGGTAAAAATTTCAAAAATGGGTGACATGTGGCACCCCTCGTGAGCTACCATGTGGCATGCTGATGTCATGTTGAAATCATCATGCAAATTACCATGGACCCTTAGCTCAGGGTCATATGGCAGGGTCATATGTGTCTAACTACAAAATTTCAATGAGGTCACATAGTCACTAGTTTTGTCATCGAAGGGGCTAAGCCTTGAGATTTATGTCATTAATGTTTTGAATGAAGGATTTTTGGTTGTAATCAAGGTTGGCCTTTGAAATCTTAGGACCACACCTAGATGTATATGTATGTAGTGGAAAGACTCCATTTACAAACTTGATAAAAAAGTTCAATCATATTTGTGGTTGCCTCGAAGTGGTAGCACAACTTTGAATTTGTTGCAACAAGGTCGAAGTGGTGACATGATTGTTCATTGTATATTTGTTTCTAGTGGCGGAAAAGTTGTTACTTATGTATTTTTTTAGAGCAGTGGCACGATTGTTCATTTTCTATTTATAATGAGGTCAAGTGGTGGCACAGTTGTTCATTTTGTATTTGCTGTGAGGTTGAAGTGGCAACATGATTTTTCATTACTACAATGAGGTTAAAGTGGTAGCAGGGTTGTTCTTTGTGTAATTTTTGCAGTTACCTCAAGACGATGGCACTATTGTAAGCAAGGTTGTAGCAATGGCATAGTTGTTTGGCTATTCATTTATTGGAAGGTTAGAAGCCATGGGAAGTTTGATATATGTATATAGAATTTGGTGATAGGAACATGAAGGGTTGACACAATTTTTTTTGGTGCGGACTCTAAGCTATGGTTATGTAAAAGTGTGTCATCGTAAGATCACAACATAATTCTTTTGTTCTTATACAATTCTCTATTTTTCTACAATATCCATTACAACATCATAGTAACATAAGCCCCAAGGGTTAGCCCAACTGGTCAAGTCAGTGCCTTGCCATTCAGGAGGTCACAGGATCAATTCTCCCCGAAAGCGCTTGGGGTCAGGTTTGTGATGGCCAAGGGGCAGGATCCTAGAGATCATCTCTAGTCTTTACGTGGATGTAGCTGACATCCATTGACCATAGGTGTCCGTTAACCACACAGAAAAAGAAAAAAAGAAAAAAAAAAAATAATAATAATAATAAATAAATAAATAAAATAAAATAAAATAAAATAAAATAAATAAAATAAAAATAAATACATAAATCATGGTAACCTACTCTTGTAAATCATTCCCTGTCTCACCCTCATCGAGGCCTTTCCATTAGTATATCCCACTCTAAAGACATCCTCCTAGATGAGAAGTTATGTCCATTTGGAAATCAACATCTGTTGAGGTCCTAAACTATAGGGAAAAACCCCTAAATATCAATATGTTAAATAGTGTGCAACTCTCAAGAAAATCAATGGTTAGTTAGTTAAACCCATGGTGGACAGAACTAGACCTACATGAATTTTAACATGATTAAAGAGTATGCACATTTCTTAGATAAAAAAACATACATATGCCAACACGTGCACTGGTTGATCAGAGCAGTCCTCCCACAATGGCTAATCCAGGAATGACACGAAGTAGCATGTAAAACATGTGGCAATGTCTGAATGGATGACATGGTCACTTGCATAGTCAACAAGGATGAAAAATGGTAATGTTTGGCTGGATGATGTGTCCTACTTTCATAGTTAGTAGATGATGTCAGAACAATGATGTGGCATCACTAGGTACTTCCATGTGGCATACAAATTTGGCACATTTTGATTGGTCAAAATTTCAAAAATCGGTGATATGTGGAACCCCTCATGAGCTGCCACATGGCATGATGATGGCATGCTGATGTCGTTATGAAGATTACCATGGACCCTTAGGTAAGGGTCACATGGCAAGGTCATATGTGATTGAGTGCAAAAATTCAATGAGGTCACATAGTCATGGTTTAGTCATCAGAGGGGCTAAGATCCATGTTATATGTTTTTCATGTTTTGAAGGAAGGATCTATGGTTGAGATGAGGTTGGCCTTTGAAATATTGGGACCACACCCACATGTGTATGTATGCAGTGGAGATACTCTATTTAAAAAATTGATCAAAAACTAAATCATATACTTGATTTCCTCGAAGTGGTAGCATGAGTGTGGATTTGTTGTAGCAAGGTTGAAGTGGTGACATGATTGTTCATTATGTATTTGTTTCTAGTGGTGGCATAATAGTTCCTTGTGTATTTGTTGCAATTTGTGGCACAATTGTTCGTTGTCTGTTTAAAATTAGGTCAAGTGGTGGCACAATTTTTCATTGTTTATTTTCAATGAGGTTGAAGTGGTGGCGATACTTTTCATTGTTACGGCGAGGTCAAAGTGGTAGCACGACTGTTATTTGCGTAGTTGCTGTAGTGACATCAAGATGGTGGAACTATTGTAAGAAAGGTTGTAGCAATGTGTTGACAGTGCTAGATACCACCAACATACAAGGGATCTCCCCAATATAATGTCCCAAATAGACCTCACACCATTTGGTGTAGAAGTCCCATTCGGAATACGACCTAGTTGCCATTTACTTAATGATTTTCCTTGGCTTTAGCTACCAACATGAGAGAGAAGCACAAGCGTCCTTTTGAATGAGCAAGCTAGTATGCCTTGTGAATGTTCAATTGCCAATGTATCAAGGTTCTTCTACTGTGGGGGCGAATTAAGTGAGCCTCTAAGAGAGACGTAACAGTACTAACCTAATGGAGACACATGTGAAAAATAAAGGTTCATCTAACATCAAGTGAAATAGTTCACAGGGATGTGACAATCATTATAAACATAACAACACATTTCCAACAAGAAGCATCGAAGTAACCAAAGTAGTTCAATTAATCCAGTACTAACGAAACCAAACATGAACCATAAACATTCAAATAATAGTATTAGAAATATTCACAATCCATGTGTGAAAACATGCTAACCTGAAAGGCTTCAATATTAATAAAAAGTCCTAAGATACATAAATGCAATGGATGTCACTATCTCTAATAGTGGAGTGTTAGAGCCACTACTTTCTCCCAAAAAGTACTAACTCTGTCTCTCTAATGCCTTGTGGGAGAAACCAAAGTTAAAATTTCTTTACATGAAGAATGAGGATATATTTATAACTTGAGGAACAACCTTTCACATCCTCATGACTCTTGAATTTCTATCTTCTAGTGACTTTTGGACTTCTACAACCTTTGGAATTACATATGAATTTTGGTATTACATGTCTTTTGGAGTTCCACAACTCTTTGGTGCATACATGACTATTAATTTTCCACTTATTTGTCCTTTGCAATGATTACACTAACACATCATGATTTCCACATCATCACATGATGAGACTTGACATGTCACTATCTTGGATGACTAGGACTGATAGCAATTGATGACATGGACTTTCTCTGGTGGTGACATGGATGCTAACTATATTTTCATTCTTCATGTAGATTCAATTGTTGATTTCCTCTACCCTCCAAAGGGTCTTTGATAAAATGGAGTCTTTGGGATTGCTTTGATAACCAATATTCAAGTGTATCCTTCATTATTTTCAAGCTTCCTTTATTTTTTCTCCTCTCTTAATATTCCTTGTGTGTGTTTGCCATGCTATTTTTGGAATACCTGTATATACAAATCACTCATGACAAGCAACCATCTACCTAAAAATATCATTCCTTTTGGGTGTGCCTAAGAGAAACAAAAGGGGCTTCAAGGCACAGTGGTGCACTTTGAAAGGCTAAAGGGTTGAAGAGGAGAGGCTTCCGGGCTTCAGCATATTATCATGTGCTCAAAGGAAGAAGACAATTAAGATAGGGCACCTGGCGTAAGTCCAAAGGATGAAGGTGAAAGCTTTGGGCTACCCAAGTACACTATGTTCCCAAGGGAAATATGGATGGCACAGGGTGCACTCCTGAAGGATGAAGGATTTAGGTCATTAGGGTGTGCTCATGTGCTCAAGGGTCCCAAGAGGACACATGGGACACTCCTAAAGGTTGAAGGATGAGGCTTCGTACCTTCAAAGTGTGCTCATGTGCTCAAAGAGTCCAAGAGGGTGCATGGCACATGAGGGAAGGCTGAAGGGTGGGGCTTAAGGCTTTTAGGGTGCACCTATGCACTTAAGGAGGGCACACTTATTCGAGTTGAAAGAGTGTTCCCAAGGAATACTTGGTAATTTGAAGGGTGCAGTTTAGAGTAAGGAAGGGGAAAGAGGGTTGAGGAGTGAACCTAGTTCTCTTAGAGGCTGCATGGTGCACTTCTAAACAATGAAGGATTCCTTATAAAGGCTTCAAAATGAGATCATTGAACAATATTGAAGGATTCCTCATCAAGGCTTCAAAGTGTGCTCAAGCACTCTTGGCCTTAATGAATTCACTTTAAACTAAAAATTTGTCTAAGTCTGAGATATGGGATGAGGGGTGAACATGATGAGTCTATACATATAACCACATGAAACACAAACCAACTCATAAATATAACTTAGAAAAACATGAAAAAAGGTAAATATTCATTGAAACGCCACTTTATACCCATTCCTCAAATGCAACAATTGTAGTGTGTGCAATTACGACCCAAAAGTGTCATTTTGCAACAACAAACATTCTATGACCATGAAATGCACTAAAAGATGTTTTGATCAATGCGACAACACTTGAGACAATTGAAATACACTTAAAAACATATATAACAACCTGAAATGATACTTGAAGATCAAAGAGACTCTATATTTAACAATGATAGTAGGCTGCAAAATTCGAATGTAGTGAAATTTTGGAGGGTGTTGTAGCAGCGACAACATAATGACATAGTTGTTTGGTTGTGTATTTGTTGGAAGGTTTGAACCCATGGGAAGTTTGTTCTATGTATATGGAATTTGGTGAAAGGAACAAGAAGGGTTGACACCTTTTTTTGTTGGTGCGGCCTCTGAGCTCTAGTAATATAAAATTGTGTTACCCTAAGATCACAACTCTATGATCATGTTGGTTGGTTATGTTATATGGTTTAAAAAATGTTGTTTGTGGGTTAGAGTCTAGGTAGACTTGGTTGAAATATTTTTTGTAGGAGGGTTAATAGTGTGTTTGATCTATCCATTTTGTCAAATAGTTAAAATTTTCTGATTCCTATGAAATGTTTTTTTTTTTTTTTGTAGAATGCACCTGAAATTATCCATTTTGTAGAAGGTTTAACTTTTGTATGTTTTTATATAGTTTTAAATGTTTTTGGAGGTTTATGGGATCATTTTAAGTTCATATTAAATTTCTAAAGAAGCATGATGAGAAAGTTTTAGTGGTGAATAGTCCTAAAGGCATGAAGAGTCATGATGAAGTAATTTTTGTGATCATAACCTATGTTATCTGTTTTTGGATCTTATGACTAGGTTGTAGTTGATGTTGAGTATATGGGATAAATAGGCTCCCAAATAATCTTTATGTTACTAGATTGATGAGTAGGTTAGAACAGAGTATGGATAGGGTATGAAAGGTTGTTAAGAGTAGTAAAACACTAAAAAATTGATTTAAATATTTATATTGGTTTAAAATTAGGTGGATCCACTTTGAAATACTTTTAAAATTGGTTCATACGAGGTTGAAGAATGAGGTGGGTACCTCCACTAAGGTTGGTTCCTCAATGAAGTTGGATCCTACAAGTTAGAGAATGCATATCGCTAAGGTTGGTGCATCAATTAGGTTTGATATTAGAGAAAGTCAGATCTTGCTCATATTTGAGGTTGGTGCCTCAATAAGGTTGTAACCTATAGTGAGTTGTTACTTGCAATTTTTTTATGTTGGTTCCTTAATGAATTTGTAGCCTACTGCAAGTACTATCTTACATATATTGGGGGTGAGTGTCTCTAGCAAGTTGGTGCCTACAAATCTATGTAATGAATTGAAGAAGAAGAAGAAGAATTTTTGGTTTTCTCATGTATGCATTCCCATGTAAAAGCTTGTGTCCTCTTCTATTGATTTGATGGCTTATTGATGTATTTTTGATGTGATAATAACTTATTTATGCATTTTTATATTTTTTGATATGCTAAAAATAGTTATGATACAATGCTACATAATTTTTTATTGATGGAAAGTTGTGAAATGGTAAAATTGTTGCCAAACTGACTCATCCCCTTCTTAGTGTGATATTTGTTCCAACAAGTGTTATCAAAGCAAGTTGGCTTCAGGAAAAATTAACTATTGGAAGGTGGATCTCAAGAAAAGATGGTCACGGACAGAGCAATAGGAAATCCCCCATTGTTTGATGGATCCCTTTATGCTTTTTGGATGATAAGGATGGATACCTACCTCATCTCATTGGGAGATGATATTTGGGAAAATGTATAGATCTATTATAAAGTCCCCAATTTTATTCCGATAGATGCACTTTATAAGGCGCTCTATACATCCAATGTTGAAGATAAGCATTCTATTCTAAGTGGTTTTTAAAATTCATAATTTATCTAATAGATACAATATAAATTAGCTCATGAGGTACGGAATAAGCTCAAAATTTATTATGAAGGGGTTACAAAAGTAAAAGAAGTTAGGCTACAAGTTCTAAAGGCCCAATTCAAAATTTTAAAGATGGAAGAAGATGAGGATATTGCTTCATATTTTCATCGAGTAGAAAATGTTGTCAACTCTATTGCAAGTCTCAGTGAAGAAGTCAAAGATGGTGTTGTTGTTTGAAAGGTATTCAGATATCTTCCATCAACATTCAATCCCAAAGTATTAACCCTTGAAGAACTAAAAAATGTAGACAAAATGACAATGGATATGCTTCATGGAAGACCCTCATCATATGAGATAAGGATAAAAGAGGAAAAAATGGGAATCAAATAAGCAACATTCTAAGCATCCAAAGAAGAGAAAATTATGAAAATCAAGCAGGATCCAACTCCGATGAAGAAGCAACCAAGTTTGTCTAGAAGCTAAAAAAAGGAACCGACAAGTTCAAGGTATGCTCCATTTTAAGTTCTCTGATGTGGAAAGATATGTCATTAAGATTCTAAGTGTCCTTATGTTAAGATGAATGACAGTGATGATGAACCAAAATTCAAATATAAAAATCTAAAGAAGAGTTGAGCCAACAATAACAAGAATTTATACTGAAAGGAAGAAAGTGATTAATAAAGTAATGAAATTGTGATCAACGATGAATAGGTGAAATACTATTCATCACTGGAATAGAAGAACTTGAGGTAGAAATAGATTATGAAGGATAATTTAGAAGTGTTTTGAAGGACATAAAGGCCCATGAGAAATAAGGAAGGAAAATGAATGCAACAATTCCAAGACAAGGAGATGAATGAGGAGACTATTCTTTATCTCAAGTTTGAGTTAGAATACAATAAACGGATAAATGAAGTTTTGTTAGAACAACCACATGAGAAAGAAAAACTTTGTGAAACATTAGAAGAAAAAATTATACACTTGAAAGAAGAATTGGAGTATTTAAAACACAACATAATGCTTCATAAAGGTACTGAATCTTCAAACCACATTCTCAGCATGCAAAGGTATCCCCTTCTTAAAATATGACTTGGATATTAGGAAATGTGTGAGTCACCCAAGAGAAAATGTCTCCTAAGCACATCAAAAGAAGATCATCCCGAGAAGATCGATTAGATGTTCATTGCATCCAATAGAAACTCCTTTGAAGATCCTAAGAAAATTATGAATCAACCCAAGCATTTTCATTTCAATGACTATCAAGATGATGCCAAGAAGTAACAAGGTACATTCAATTCACAAAAACAAAGGAGCTAGAATGAAGAAATGGAATCTCCCATGAAAAATAATATTTATAAATGATCTACAAGAAGTAATGAACTAGGTGTTGGAAATCAACAAATGAATGAGGATCCTCCAAGGAACAACTTCTTAAGATCAATGTCACCCTACATCTCTAGGTTTAAAAATAAGTTCTTTGGTTATTGTTTCTCATGTAAACAATTTGGGCACAACACATAAGATTGTAGGACCTATGATATGATCAGGTACCTAGATGGAGGCATATGGACCGAATTAGAAGAATACCTCAGCCATTTTTGCAAATGTTGAAGCCTAATGTCAAATGTCACATATGTCTCAATGAAGGTCATACAACATGAGATTGTAGATTCAACTTGAGATGGCACAAAAGAGAGAGAATTCATATCAATCCAAGGTTATAGGATGGGGAAGAAGACAGGAAGAACCTTGTTTAGATCTAGCCCCTTATATCTAATCCCTTGGTGAAGGCTTATTCAAGAATATTATTTGTTAAATAAAAACTTAAAGAAGAAATTCTATGTAGAAAGGATGATCACTTTGTTAAGAGGGAAACGTATGAACAATGACATGGGAAGATTCCAGATGAAAAATAAATAATAGTAGGCATGTACAGGTAGAGAATTTATGCAGGTTCACCACCAAAATAAAAATAAAAGGAGAAGATGATCAGTTCGTGAAAACTATAGTATCATGGGGAGACTCTTTTAGGCTTACAAAAAGGTTCAACATTGACGTAATGGTCTTAGCTCAGGTCCACAAGAAAATTAAGAGATGGAAATATGATCTCAAAGAGATATTCTATTAGATCCACAGGAAAGTTCAAGAAAATTTGGTGAGAAATGGAAGTATTGATATCATGCATAGTTTATGAGTAGTCATAGATAGGTAAATGAAGCATGGCCTTAGGGGAAGACTTTGTCAGGTCTAAAAGAAAGTAGAGGAACAATTAAAGAAGCATTGGTAACATGATCACAAGGAGAGACTTTTTCACATTTAGGAATAGTGTGTGGAGTATTCATAGGAACTTAATGAGTGTATACATTGACATTAATGGAAGACAAAATAAGATAATATCAAGGAGAATATATAGGATTAGGTTCACACATAATTATGGATGTTTTGATGGATAACTATGTCCCTTTTCTATTGATGTCAGAGGGGGAAAGAATGCAGACATTGATACATGCATGACACATGATAACATTTGTTTGGATGATGTGGTCACTTGCACAGTTAGTAAGGATGACACATGAAAATGTTTGGTTAGATTACATGGCCTCCTTACATAGTTAGTAGATGACATCAAAATAGTGATATGGTAACATTAGGGATTACCATGTGGCAGGAAATTTTGGTGCATTTTGATTGGTAAAAAGTTCAAAAATGGGTGACATGTGGACCCGTCATGGGATTCTATGTGGCATGATTATGTCATCATGTAGATGATCATGGATCCCTAGATCAGCGTCACATGGTAGGGTCATATGTGATTGAATGCAAAATTACAATGAGGTCACATGGTCACAATTTTGTCATCGGAAGGGCTAAGCTCATGGATTTATGTCATCAATATTTTGAACAAAGGATATGTGATAGGCTCGGGGCCGACCTTTGAAATCTCGAGACCACACCCACATGCAATGGTGAGACTCCATTTACACATTCAATCAAAAACTCAATCATCTCTATGGTTGCGTAAAAGTGGTAGCATGCTAATGGATTTGTTGCAAGAAGGTCAGAGTAGTGACATGCTTATTTTTTGTGTATTTGTTGCAAGTGATGGAATGATTTATCCTTGTGTATTTGTTATGAGAAGTGGAACAATTATTTTTTGTGTATTTGCAGCAAGGTTGAGTTGTGGCAGAATTGTTTGTTGTGTATTTGTAGTATGGTTGAAGTGGTGACACAATTTCTCATTGTAGTGAAGTTGAATTGCTGCCACAGTTGTTTGGTTATGTGTTTGTTGGAAGATTTTAACAACCAAGAAATTTGTTTTGTGTATATGGCATTTAGTGACAGAGTCGCAAAGGGTTGACACATTTTTTTATTGGTTTGGGCTCAAATCTCTGATTATGTGACAATGCATCACCCCCAGATCACAAATCCATGATTTGATTATATTATATGGTTTGTATAGTGTTGGTGATGGGTTCAAGTCTAGGTAGAATTGGTCAATTTTTTTTTGTAGAAGGGACACTAGCATGCCTAATATCTCCATTTTGTCAAATAGTTAAACTTTTCCAACACTCATAAAATGCCATTTTGTAGAATGCACCTAGAATTATCCATTTTGTAGAAGGTTTAATTTTTTATGGTTTTTATATAGTTTTATTTCTTAGAGGTTTTTGGGCTCATTTTAAGTCCAAATTAAATTCAAGAAGAAGTGCGATGATCAAGGTTCAATGATGAATAATACTAGAGGCATGAAGAGTCATGATGTTTAGTATTTTATATGATCATAATCTATGTTATATGTTTTTGGATATTATGAGCAGGTTGGAGTTGATGTTGAGTATATGGGAAAAAAGGTTACGAGATAAGTTTTATGTGACCAGATTGATGAGTGCATTGGAACAAAGTATGGATAGGGTATGACAAGTGGTTGAAAGCATCAATTTGGTTTAAATATTTATATTGATTGAAGAGTAGGTGGATCCAATTTTAAATATTTTGAGAAGTGGTCCACAAGAAGTTGAAGAAAGTGGGTACCTCCACTGAGATTTTCTCTTCAATCAGGTTGGATCATTCAATAAGATTTATATTTCATATCACTGAGGTTGGTGCCTCAATTAAGTTGGAGCCCAAGGTAAGTCAAATCTTGCCCATCTCTAAGGTTTGTGCCTTAATTAGGTTGTAGCCTACAATGATTTTTTTCTTGCACATTTTCAAGGTTAGTGCCCCAATCAAATTGTAGCCTACAACAAGTTGCAACTTGCATATCTTGGGGTTGGGTGCCTCAAATAGGTTAGTGCCTACTGTTATCACTCAGGTTGTCCCTAAGCTCCTGAAGGGATACGGCCGAGGTAACCACAAACCAATCTTTGGATTACAAGTTGTAGCCCACCTGTAATTAGAGAGGGCTCTCTCTTGATGATTTAGCTTTGTTGATGATAATTTTAGGCTAGCTATTGGGTTCAATGGGTTTTGTTTAGGTTTGGATGGTGTTTGAATGGAAGGAAGATGCTTTCAAAGTAGAGAGGCATGCACAGAGTGATAAGTTTCAAACCATTGGGCATGGAGTCAAGGAGTAAAACCGTAGGTAGGCTTTCCTGATTACAAGAGGAATATGGAGCAAGGTAGCTGCACATGAAACAACCTTCAAGCTAAAAACATGGAGTGAAATGTAAGGAATGAGAGGCAATTAAGAATCTCTTAATCAGCTTAACAAAGGGAATGAAATGAACTCTATCTAGGGGCAGGTAAGAAACACTTATTGAGTCATGTATCAGCACAGGAATTCCACAGTCACTCTTCAACCATTAAACACAGTACACAATTCATTCTCCGAGCTCTTAAGCAGTTTTTGATTATAGAAATTATCAAATATATAGTGCGAGTCTTTGCTCAAGCAAAACATCTAACCAAAAAAAACCAACCCTCATTTCATTGTTCAAGGTCGTCTTTATAGGTAAAATATCCAAAAGTATTTATTACAGCTGACCTAAACAGGTCTACGGGAAAACTTTGAAACCTAAACTTGTGCTGGGATTAAATGCAAGTAAATATCCTTTGGGCTGCGTTAGAGGCATCTGGATCAAAATGAATTAATATGGTGTCTTTGGTGACCTGGTGCAGTGGTTCTGCAATAACTGTGCTTTGAGTTTTGGTCCACTGATCTTATGTGAGTTTTAATGTGCAGTCATTTGTGATGATGAGGTTTGAATGGTTCCTTAACTGCTTCTTGACTTTCAAGGTTTTCTTTTAATGTTTTATTCGCCTCGAGCCCTGAGAAGATCTTCACTAATACACTTCGCCGCAACACTGATACTCTTTGACATAGTTTTGGCTTCACATCTGCTCTGATACTCTTTAATGCCCGAACTGGGTCTCTCTCTTTTTTCTGATACGTTAAAAAGTGCAAAATTGGGCCTTTTCTGCCTTTTTCGGTGCAAAAATGGCTGACGAATCAAAATATTCCCTAAAGATTCCCCTCTTTGGCCCATTTCCCGTAGCAATGCGCGATTAGTGGTAAGCGCTAATTGCACATCGAAAACTGCCCCTGTTTCTCATTCTGGGCTTCCAAAGCTTAGATTTTGCACTTGCACGTTTTTTGAGCTGCTGACGTTAGCATGACGTCAGAGGTACGACAGATGATGTCAGCATGAAGTCAGCAGTGGGGTCCTCTTGTACAGTGATGACGTCAGCAGGGTGACATGGCAGTACGGCGGGGTGATGACATGGTAGGGACACGGTGGCAGGGTGATGTCAACAAGGCATAGGCAGGAAGGGGTGAGTTGGCGGCAACTTGGCAGGTGACGTGGTGCTCATGTCACACGAGGGGAGGGCGGTTTTGGGTTTGTGTCAGACAGCCTTTGGTACGGGAGCGGTATTTGTTAGGGGCGGCCCGATGCAATGAACAGCCGAGAGCTGTCCCGGTGTACAACAGGGAAATTGTCGTCCATCGGGTGTTATCGCACCGTTACGTAAGGGCGCCCGATATGCATGAGGGCCATCGAATATGGGAGAGACGATCCGACGGTGGACGGGAGGAGAAGATACACGGGCTTTAATCAAATTGCGTGCATGATAAAATTTAATTATTCACGGCATTGGGTGGGTTTTGAACTTTAGAAATTGGTGTGCTTTGGCGGGGGACTGTGGTTATTTATTAATCAAACATCAATAAAATGCAAAATACAATGTGCGCGGGGTGTGGTATAGTCTGGTGTGTGGAGAAAGGGTTTAACAGGGCTATTTACTTAACCAGATGTTAAATAAATCCTGAGAGTAGTGACACAGAAGGCTAATACTAGATCCCAAATGAATCTAACATTTCCTGACTTTTATTTATTTGGCTATAGTTTCCATGGGGGAAATATTTAATATTTTTGGGGTTTTGTATAACTTTTTGCATAATACGGGATAGGGAAATGATTTAGGGAGCTAATAAATAGAATTAGAAGCTAATATGAACTTGTGGGGTGAGGTGTAGGGGAGGGGCTAAGTTTGTGAACTGAAACTTAGACATAGGAAGTGAATGGACTATGGAAAAATGACTTTTACACAAGAAATGTGGCTTCTTTTCACTAAGCCAACTCAGATGTCAACTTGGTTTGACTAGGGGTGGAGTGAAGATAGACTCTTGGGCAGATCCCAGGGTCCGTGAGGGGATGTTAGTGAATGATTTGGGAAATAAGAAGAAGGGGGAGTTAGACATGCCTCGCTTGAAGTCCTTCAAATGGGAACTGCCTGATAATTGTAATTTGGATAAATATAACACTTGAAAATGCGGAATTGATCACAAATCAACATTTTGCAACCTCAAAACTACCTACCCAGCCTACTTTCCTAGCATTTTTTTCTTCTTCTTGGTTTGGGTGAATTTGGACTTACAGACCCATCTTTTCAACTTTTTCTTTCTCTATCTTCCTATCTACATCTACACTTATTTCTTCCAAGGGCCCAGATTAAGAAGTTGGGCTCCTTTGATTCTCTACCTGTCTAAGAATCTGCCAAGATTAAGCTGTTTGGACAGATATTCATCCTCTATATTCTAAAACGAGAAATTGAAACCTAGGGAGACCAAGATTAAACTATTTGGAGCTACCTTTACCTAAAAATTCTTCAAAAATGGACTTGTATATCAAAATTAGAACACAGCCGTGGCACTTGAACTGGCACATTCTCCTGGCCTCCTTTTCTGGCATCTGTAGCAAATATGGAACATTGCGGCATGCAAAGAATGACATATTTGGCATGTAAAAATGTCAATCATGAAAGATGAGTAACTTGCTGCAGCAGGAGGCTAACAATGGCTCCACTTGGGGACGACTTTTCCTTGTGAAAAGTCAAGAACAGCAGGTCAGAATGCCTGGATCTTCTGTTGTTGCTGTAAATTGAAAATTTTCAGTGCTAACTATCTGATAATTGAAACCATGGCAATAAGAACAACACCTTCCCTTAACTGAAATCTCTGTGACTTGTGTAGCACCGCCTGCTTTCTTCTGCGTGCTCTATTGCTTGGACTCTTATATACAAAATGAAATAAAAAAGTGTTATATACAAACATTTATGTACATACATCATCTTGCTAGGAGATTTTCAACAAAAGGGATCATGATAATGTTTTAGCATTCGGCCATTTACATGGCCTTCTTCAGCTGCACTGCTATCTTCAGATTTGAGGAAATATGTGTTGTTGCCTTGCACTGCGCTGATAATTGTTACACTAAAAATTGTCACCATGACTATCTGCAGTTAATATGGCTCCATCAATAGTCATATTATCCTCCTTGTCAAGCCTAATACCTCTGATCTCCATGTCAAACTTCAAGAAAGAGAGAAAGTCAATAAAAATCATGTTTATCTCTGGGTACGCAGGTTCTCTCTACCTTTCCTGCGTGTACGCATCCCAAGCTCATTGTACTTGCATACTTGTACGCTTTGTAAGTCAAGGGATGGGTGCGTACTCCTGTAAAGGTCAAAAGGTGCGAGTTTCATCTTAAAAAAGTTACTTGTGGTCACTTCTAGAGCATTCTAGAAGATTGTTTGATGTGTATTGAGCGCCTCCAAATGGTCATGCATCCCTATGATAGAGGAACTTATCCCATCAAGAGAGGAGCTACCCCATCCAAAAGAGGGAGTATCCCATTGATGTTGGACCTGAATAACTTCCTCTATAACACTATAAATACAGGCATTGGGCCAAAGGAGGGAAGGTTGAAAGCTGAACATTCCAAAGGGTAGATGCTGCTGGAATTAGGACTTCCATTGTAAGCTTGTGAGGAGAGATTACCATCCTTTTTTGTTTCATTTGGAAGTGGGTGAGCTTGTCAAAGTAGAGGAAAACTCTTGCTGGACCTGGGAGGAACTTGCACAACACCAAGGCTCAGGTTGTAATGGTTTCTTTTTTGTTTCCTTAATACAAATAAGTCCATTCTTCTCAATGATTTGTTGTTAATGAATTGTTTCATATACTCCTTGGTCTATATGTTGGATATTTTTTGTTTTATGGAATATTCAGGTGTTATGTAATCGTTTGATTGTTAGTGTATGCAGGTTTCGAAGTGAAGGAGGAGCTCATCTGGATCGATGAGGCTAGACTACTACAACAGCGTTGGACTTCAGGTAGGATCGAAAACACTTGGTTTCTCGTATGATAATATAATGCATGTTTAGAGAAGGATTGCTCTTAATTGTCTTGTTTGTCACTAGAAAGTCTTAGGCTTCTAGGGAGGTTGGTTTTGTCCGCAAGATTAACTCTTTCCGCATGACAAATTGGCGACTGCACTGGGGACTCCATTGATGTGATTGATTTTTCCTTTGAGTGACACTTTGATCTGAAAAGAGTCATTTCTTTTTTGGTTTTTGATTGCCTGACTGTGTATTTGGGTGGGCTAGCTTAGAGTTAAGTTATAATTTAGTTTTTCTTAATTTTTCAGTAGTACGCACCCTCTGAGTTAGACACAGTGCATACCTGTACGCACTGTATCTTTGTACACAAAGCGTGGACACACCTAGTCAAACAGGCTGCATGCGTACCCTGTCAAAATTGAGAAAATTTCCATTTTATCCATTTTGTCCCTTTATATTTTGTTTTCATTAGTTTTTTACTGCCCAGATCCACTGGTTATCTGTCAGAGATGTTCACCTGAACTTGTTTCATTAGCATCAAGAGTTTTAGTGAAATTCATTGAAGTTTTAGCCTTAGGGTTTGATTTTTGCATTGGTCCTGTAGTGACTTTGACTTTAGAAGTTTTGGAACCTTAGATCTCTCTGGTTTTGTCAGTCTTCTTAGGAGTCGGACCTGTCATAAAGTCTACCTGTGTGAGCAACCTACCTTTGTGTTGTCTCTTTGTGAAATTTCAAAGTAGCTTGTTGATTGAAGTTGTGAATTTCATTCTTAAGAAAAGAACAAAAATAGTTGGATTTTTTGTTTTGATTAGTTTATGATTCTGCATGAACTAGTCCTTGGTATGATTGTTGCCGAGTAAAACATCCCGAAATCATCTTAGTAGGCTTTTGCCTCTTTAGATTTACTTTTAGGTAAATGTCCTTTTGATTTGCTTTTGAGTGAGTTTTCATAGATTTTTATAGATCTTGAAATTGCTTTTGATTAGATTAGTTTTACATGCTTTATTAGATAGGAAAAATACAAAAAGATCTCCTTTGCAAAGTTTGTTTTTAAAGTAGCATTTGAAGTTTTTGAAAGAGAAAGGAATTTTTCGTGCAAGTAATGAGTGGTCATGTTTTGTGCGCTTGGAAAATATAAAGAGATTGTTTCTTTGATTGTCTATTAAGAAAGTTGTTTTTATCAAAAGTTTGCATTCTCCAACTCTCTTAATTAGGGAATTCATTGAAAAAGGAAAGTAGTGTAGATCATCCTAGGTGCATCTTTTTAGTGAATTGGAGTCGAGTCTATACACCATCAGTTTCATCTCCGCTACCTTTTGTCTTAATGAACAACCATTAAAATCAACGCTTAAAGTAAAATCAACTTAGAAAATTTTATTTTACTAGGGATCTGAAGCACCAATATAGATCAGGCTAGTGTCTTGGAGTAAGTGAGTAATTAACTCTCCAAGACTACAAAACCAAACAAGTAGCTTATCTTGTGATAGGATAAATCCAGCTGTTGCCTTTATACTCTGGGAAAGCTCCTCTTAAAGGAGAAGCACGAGATCGTGTCTGAACCAGTGAGGGGATCAATCCTCCCTCGTTGGGAACAACGCTAGACACACATGTATTACAAACAGTAAGCCTTAGATTATTGTTGAGGAGCCAGGGGTCACTTATCGGTAAACCTTGGATTGTTGTCAAGGAGCCGGTAAGGGGATTGAGCTTGATACTCTGCCCTTGCTTGCTGTCGGAGTGTAGACTGTTCCCCCAGGTGTATTTGTTGTTGTTGGTGACCTTAGTGACCATTATCTTAGGATTCTACCCAAGGTGACGGTGGAGGGAAGATCCCACTGTACCTGGAGCAGACGTCGGCTAGACTCACCTTGGATTTTCTGGGGGGTTCACTTCACTCGAGACGGTTAAAGTGGAGGAACTTGATCCAGTCTATTCATTAAGCAGGTTGCCGGGGTA
The DNA here is from genome assembly GCA_000404065.3 of Pinus taeda. Taxonomy (NCBI): domain Eukaryota; kingdom Viridiplantae; phylum Streptophyta; class Pinopsida; order Pinales; family Pinaceae; genus Pinus; species Pinus taeda. Next base: position 314,449 of record APFE031170891.1, on the reverse strand, counting down.
ACTTTTCCACCCGCCATTTCTGTACTGAATTCTGCGACGTTGGATTTCATCACCAACTAGTGTTTTCGGTCCGGAAAGTTACTGTTTGTGTGTGGTTTGACTCCTAGAATTGATAGCGCGTGTTAATTTGTTTGTTTTTACTTTTAGAGACCATAGGTGTGAATTGTGAATTTTAATTGTTAGGTGTGAATTGTGAATTGTTAATTTTAGTTTTTAAATTGTTAATAAAATTCACTGAAGTTGAATATAATGGCAAATGTTCCGGAATTTATCAACCTAGGAACCCCTCCTAATGAGAATCCTAGTACTTTTCCTTACTTTGGAAATGTTGGTCCTCCTTATATGGCTACTTTGTCATTGCCTGGATTTACAATAGGTTTACCAATATGGTTATTTTCAACTTCGTTGGCCCAAAATACTCCAACTGTTCCACCTCAACCGAATGCTTCACCTCAACAAAGTTCACCATCTCAACATTACCAACCTTCCGTTAACCCTTTACCTTCTTCGCCTAATTTTTCTTCCTCCATTTCTTCCTCTTCGCCTGGTAAAAGCCTTGATGCTAGTAACCAAGAGGCTAAGAAGAAGAAGAAAGGGAAGAAGAAAAAGAAGAAGAAGAAGCAAAATAATAACGAAGTTAACCAACCACTCGTGGCTGTAAGTGTTAGTTGTGTTGAGGAAACCTCCAACATGCATCATAAACCAAAATACCCTTGCAGGCTTTGTAAGGGTGACCACTTCCTTGTCAATTGTCCTGGTATTCCAAAAGTCTTGGAAGTATGGTCGAAAAAATCTCATCAACTCTCTATTGATCCATCAACTAGTGATAGTCAGGTTCCTGGGAAAAAGGGTAAAGTTAGGTTTCCTTGTAAGTTATGCAATGGGAGTCATCAAACTCACATTTGCCCTGACATGGATGAAGCCTCAAAATTGTTGGAAAATCTTACTATTCCACAGCAAGAATTTCCAACTGGTTACCGTAAACTTTTACCCAATCTACCATCAACTGACGAAGAGATTGATCTAGTTTCAAGTACGGTCGATCCCACTTTTCCATTGAAGAGTGAAACTCACGTCACTCAGGTTGATGATCCATTAGTTGATCAAGTGGTCGATTCAATTTCACATTCGATCGATCCCACTTTCCCTTTAGAGAGTACCGCTCAGGTTCTTTTTGTTACGTCAGATTCCTCTACGCCGGGGGGCATTTCACCTGTTTCTACAGAACCCCCTCCAAGTACTGAGGTCTTTTCCTTTGATTGGAATAGACTGACAGAACCTCGTCTTCCTTCCTCCATCCCTTTCCAAATCATTGTCAAGGCTGGTGGTAGAGACATGCATTGCACGCAGGTAGATGAAGGTGCTTCTGTTAGTATTTTATCCTCAACCGCTTGGAAAGCTTTGGGTTCCCCTCAGCTTGTGCCTATTACGCAGAATCTGAAAGCTTTTAACAGAACCATTAGTGAACCTTTAGGGATCCTTCCTAAGTTTTCTATTAACTTGGAAGGTAAAACTGTCTGTATTGATCTTATGGTAGTTCGAGGTCCCTTGGATTTCAATTTACTCCTTGGGCGAGACTATGTTTATGCAATGAAAGCTGTCGTATCGACACTCTTTCGTGTGATTTCTTTCCCTCACAATGGAAATATTGTGACTGTAGACCAGCTTTCGTTCCCTAGTCTTGTTTCAACTACC
>APFE031170891.1:227143-297785 GCA_000404065.3 Pinus taeda | reverse complement strand
CTCTCTTATCAAACATTATTTTGAGATTTTCCTGTAAAATTTGAGCTCTGTCATACACTTGATCTCTGGTTTGCTGAAGGTGAATGGTCTGATTAATTCTTCTTTGAATATCATTTGGTTCAGCCTTAATTTCCTGTAACAATTTGATAATAGGAATGCCCAAAGATGAAGGAAATTTGGCTTCCATACCATAAACTAGCTCATAAGGGCTCATCCCAATAGATTTCTTGGTTGAAAGGTTGTTTGCCCACAGGGCATTTGTGAGCTTCTGGTGCCAGTTCTTTTTGTTTTCCTCCAGCATTTTCTTTATGATATTGATGAGGCTTTTGTTGGAGGATTCGGCCAAGCCATTACCTTGGGGGTAGTAGGATGTAAAGTGGCCCAAAGTAATGTCGAATTTATGGCAGAAGTTGATCATCTTGCTGGATTTGAAGGCAGCATCATTTTTAGTGATGATTTCCTCAGGGCAGCCAAATCTAGAAGGGATATTGTCTTCAAGGAACCGGATAATAGTGGAGTCATTGGCTTGCCTACATGGGATGGCTTCAATCCACTTGGTAAAATAGTCGGTGGCTGTTAAGATCCACTTGTGTTGGCCTGAAGAAGAGGGATGGATTTCACCTATGAAGTCAAGACCCCATTGTTGAAAAGGTTGTTCAGTTGAGATAGGCTTAAGGGGCAAAGGAAGCAGTTTTCTTTTTCCTTCAAAGATTTGGCATTTGTGACATGAGACAACAAATTTTTTGACATCTGCAAATAGAGAGGGCCAATAATAATCTGCCCTTAAAATCTTGTCAGCAATGGACTTCCAATATAGATGCCCTCCACAGTCCCCTGCATGGAATTCTTTCATGATTCTGTTGGTTTCATTCATGGTTAAACAATTTAGCACTATTCCTTCATGATTTTTCCAAAACAAGGCACCATCTAAGACACAAAACCTTAGGGCTTTCATCTTCAAAAATCTTTTCTTGGTTCTGGAAAATCCTAGGGGAGCACATAGGTTTAACAATACATAGCAAATATCGGCATACCATGGGGATTGTAAAAAGGTTTCACTGATCTGTGGAGTCGCCAGCTCATGTTCATTGTCCAGTTGGTTGATGTCTAAGGCCTGAAGATTTGTTTCGGACATTAGCTTGGCTAAACCTTGTCCATTTATCATCTTTGTGGGTTTTATCTCAATGTCATATTCAAGAATGCTGGCAATCCATTTGCCTCTTTTGCCTTCTAGTCCCTCTTGGGTTAATATGTCTTTTACAACAAAGTTTGGGACATAGGCAATCACATGTGAATACAAAATATAAACTCTGTTTGATGGCTTTGACAAGGGCATAGGCCTATTTTTCCATGATTTGGTATTTTAGAGGTGCATCTCTTAAGGCTCGGCTGAAAAATGCAATAGGATTTTCATTTCCTTGATCATCCTTTTGCAGAAGGACAACAGCTATCGTGTGTTTCGAAGCAAAGGAAAAGATGATAAAATCTTTGTCAAATTGTGGACTTGTGAGCACGAGCGTTTGAGTCAAGGCGGCTTTGATACTTTCAAAACCCTGCTTAGTTTCTAGAGACCATCTTACCTTGGCATCCTTTTTTAACATGTTACTTAACAGTCTTATCATTTCTGCTAAGTTTGGGATAAATCTCCTTAGGAAATTGATCTTTCCAAGGAATGCTTGCAACTCTTTTATGTTTCTTGGGTATGGAATTTGAAGGATTTATTGAATTCTTTCCGGATCGATTCCGATACCATATTTTGAGATGATGTGGCCCAACAACTTACCTTCCTCAAGGCCAAACAAGGAATTCTTGGGGTTCAAGGAAATGCCATATTTCCTGCATGTCATGAAGATCTGCCTTAAGTGTTTGAGGTGCTCTTGATCAGATTTGGAGAAAGGGGTTAAGTCATCGAGATAGACAACAAGGAATTCATGGATTTCCTCGGCAAATGCAATATTCATTGCTCTTTGAAAGGTGGCACCATCGTTCTTTAGCTCGAAAGGCATTTTAACATACTTAAATGTTCCCCAGGGTGTAGTAAAGGTTGTCTTGTATTGGTCATCTGGGTGAACCAATATTTGATTGAAACCTAATAATCCATCTAGTAAAGAAATCCTAGAGGAACCCACTACTCTTTGTAGGATGTGGTCCATTTTAGGCAGAGGGTAGTGGTCTTTTAAAGAGACCTGGTTTAAGTTTCTTAGGTCTACACATAGTCTGATCTCACCTGATTTTTTTCTTGTGGGAGCTAGATTGGATACCCATTCAGAGAATCTGATGGGTGCTATAATGCCTGCTTCAAACATTCTCTTTACTTCCTTCTCAATGAGGGGAAGAAGCATAGGGTTTATTCTTCTAATTTTTTTCTTGAATGGTTTTTGATTTGGTTTTAAGGGAATGGTATGTTGAATCACTGAGGTATCATAGGACTTCAAGTCCTCATAACTCCAAGCAAATACATCTTGGAACTCTTTGAACAAATCCACATACTTTGGCTTTTGATCAGGGGGCTAATTTTTGGACAACTTAATCATTTTGGGCTATTCTGCTGTCCCTATGTTGTGCTCTTCTATAGCAGCATCTAAAGGCTCCATTTTTGGCTTTTTGGGAACATCATTGTCATCAAACATATTTTCTAATGGAGTAAGGCCAACAGGCAAAAAATTATTCTTCAGATCAATGAACTTAGCCTCTGCTTTGGCAATTTCCTCTAAATGCATTAGTTTCAGTTCCTCTATGTTTGCATTGTCAAAAACAGTTGGATTCAGGTTTTGTTTTGCTGTTGCAATTGTTACAACCTGCTGATTTTCATTTGTTTGTTGTTGGGAATTGTTCACGGCCTCTATGTCAATGTTTAAATTTGAAAACTCACCCTCAAGAGTGAGGAAATTGTTAATGTGGGCATCATTTTCAAATACTTTCCAATCTCTGATATTGTTAGGAACAGTGGGCCTATGTTTTATCTCAGTAGTAAAATAGTGATTCGGCTCAAAGGGAAGCTTGCATGTACTACCAAAAGTGGCTAGGTTGTGTGCACGTATGTTATGGTTTCTAGAAATCTTGGCAAACTCAGATTCAGCAAAGGTGTTAAGTATATTTGTTGAAGCAGTCCTATAGGCCCTCATCCTATTGATATTAGTGACAAAGTTGCCCTTCATTTGTTGGATAATCAAATCAGAGTCACCTAGAATGGAAACTTTTGTAGCACCTAGAACTTTGAGCAGTTTTAGGCCTAAGAGGAGAGCTTCATACTCTGCCAGTTTGTTGGTACATCTAAAGTTTAACCTATAGGCATGGCCATGTGCATGATTGTCATGTGTATTGTGAATCCATACACCTGCCCCTGCTCCTAACTTGTTGACAGAGCCATCAAACTCTAAATACCATGTAATTTCTGGTTTTTGGTTTGTATCAAGAGTTTCAGTTATTTTAGGATTGGGCAGACTTAGAACCTCAGTTTGAGGAGGTTCTTCTTGTTTACTGGCTGCCTTGTCTATTGGGGCTATTTCATGGGTACGGGCAACCGGTTCTTTATTTATGCATGTCTCTAGCTCTGAAGCTAGAGGTTTCTCATCAGTTGGAGGGTCATTATTGTCATTAAAAAGAATAAATGAATCCATATCAGAATGGATTGAGTAAATTGGAAAATTTTGGGGCATCTCCTCACTACTCACCACATACTTCATCAGTGTTTCTCTATACAGTCTCTTTGGTTTCCCAAAGACAGATATAGTGGCATAAGAGAGGTCGAGTTGAAGGGATCCTTGCAGTTTTGCTCCCCATGATCTCGATAGGAGCATACCATATTTTGTTGGAATGTCAGCAACTACTACGTCCATTAGGATTGTCTTGTTGGGAAATTGGACTAAAGACATGCAAAGGTCTTTGATTAAGCCTAAGAATTTGACTTGGCTTGAGTCAAAGGAGTATAGATCCTTGCAGGGTCTTGTGACATCGAGGTTTAGCTTTTCCATCACAGCTTTGGGCATAAGATTGTGAGGCACTTGAGTCAAACATAGCATTGTGCAAGATTTTGTCATGTATGTGCAGACTGACATAAAAAGGTGGAACATGTCCATATGTTGTTTTTCCATTAATTTCTGGAACAAACAACAGCTCGGGGGTATCATCTAGAACATTTACATCATCCCTAACCTCTGGTAGTTGAAGTGATCTTTGAATTTGTTGCCTATATACATCATGTTTGGCAAGTTCTGAGAGGGGGATGGATATTTTAAGTTTTCCAATCTCTGCTTCTAAATTGAATGGTTTTTCTGATGGACTCTTAGCGTTAATAGTAGCAGATTTCTCCTTTTCCAGAATATTCTCTATGTTTTCCTTTGGATTGTCTAAGCTATAGTGAATGAAAGTTTGTGGTATTTCTGTCTTGGGAAGATTTTTTGGAGTGTCGTTCACATTTTCTTTTGAGGAAGAAGAAGGTAGAGGCTGATTAGTAGGAGGCTGTAGGTCTGATATGTCCTCTACAGTTACCTGATGCGGGTTTGGGACAACAATATCAGCTGGTTCTGTTATGACAACCCTGCCTTTAATCTTATTATATTTTTTGCTATCCTTTGTTTTGCTAGGTGTAGGGATATCAATGGTTCTTGTTCTCAGTTTACATTGTTTGTGGACCTCATATACAGCAGAATCATAACCTTGTTTAAAATCAAAAAACTCTCCCGTCTTGGTCTGAAATTGTTTTATGTCAGGGTAGTCTTGGTCTTCTTGAGTGAGAAAGATTTGCTGCTCATTTTTCGAGTCTATCAAGTTCATGTGATTCTCTTCTGTGGGCTCACTGGATGTGGATGCCTCTGCGTAGTTTTCTTGGAAAGGAGGCCTAATATCATGGTCGGGACTAGCCCTTCCAGCATTTGTGGTTTGATTTTTCCTAAAGTTTGGATTCCTTATGGTATTGGGTTGTTTCCCTTCCCATGATGATTTCCTCTCAACACTCTCTACTCTGTCTCCCAGCCTATGCATGCCATTGATAATAACATCCAACTTCTGGTCTAAGGCTGAGGGTTCTTCCATAAAGGTAGTTCTTCTCTCGGTTCTATCTATGTTTCTTTTGGAAATTAGGTTTGCCTCCACACTAACAACAACATTTTGCATCTCTTCAAGGCTTTGAGGGGCTCTTTCCCTTAGCTGATAAGCCATTTTAGCATCAAAACCATCAAGAAATTTGTACAAAGCAAGATCAGGTGGAGGTCTTAAGTTTTGTGGTATTGCATTGTAGACATTATTGAACCTTGCACAGTAATCCAAAATAGTTTCCTGAGGGCCTCTTTTGATAGTGTCATATTCAGATAATATGTGCAAGGGGTCTTTCTTTTTCTCCCACCTATTGATAAAGGACTGATATAAGGCTTTTGGGTCTCCTATGGAATTGGCTAGGAGTGCTCTAAACTAGGTCCTGACATCACTGATCAAACTTTGGACAAAAATCTTCATTCTTACACTTTCATCATCAATCTCATAACTCTCAAAGTAATCTTGCATTTTCTTTGTATGTTGTAGGGATGTGCAAGAATTTGTGCCATCAAAATAGGTAATTTTAGTCTGGTAATCCTGAGGCATAGCCCCAGGATTTGCAGGCAGCTGTAAGGGTGCATATCTATTAGCCATATTAACGGGGATAAGCGGAACAATTGGGATAAGTGGAACTACTGGGGCGACTAGGATAACTAGAGTAGCAGTGGTGCTATTCGCAATGGATGGAGGTGTGGAAATAGTGGTAGGGGAAGTAGATGATGAACATGGGGAAGTAGGGTTTGAATGGAACAGAACTTTAACAGGGGTTGCTAAATGGCTACACTGAACTGTTTCAGGACTAGAAGCAGTCAAACCTTCTTGCTGCTCTTGTTTTCGAAGGATCTTAGGAATTATATTGGGGTTATCAAAAACAGCTGGGGGATTTGGATCTGGATTTGATCTTGTGTAACGTGAATGCTTCTTGGGAGCCAGCTTCTAGCTTGTTTTTTGGGAATTTTCTAAGAATACAAGTTAACCGAAACTTTTAAAGGTCGGTTTCTTCTTCTGCGGAGCTTCAGACTGGTTTTGTGAGATTATCTGAGGAAGGTCCCCAGTGGAGTCACCATTATGTTATCACTCAGGTTGTCCCTAAGCTCCTGAAGGGATACGGCTGAGGTAACCACAAACCAATCTTTGGATTGCAGGTTCTAGCCCACCTATAATCAGAGAGGGCTCTCTCTTGATGATTTAGCTTTGTTGATGATAATTTTAGGCTAGCTATTGGGTTTAGTGGGTTTTGTTTAGGTTTTGATGGTGTTTGAATGGAAGGAAGATGCTTTCAAAGCAGAGAGGCATGCATAGAGAGATAAGTTTCGAACCATTGGGAATGGAGTCAAGGATTAAAATCACAGGTAGGCTTTCCTGATTACAAGAGGAATATGGAGCAAGGTAGCTGCACATGAAACAACCTTCAAGCTAAAGAGACAGAGTGAAATGTAAGGAATGAGAGGAAATTAAGAATCTCTCAATCAGCTTAACAGAGGGAAGGAAATGAACTCTATCTAGGGGCGGTTAAGAATCCCTAGATAACTGTCACACATCGTGAAATAGGGAAAATATGAGCCAGATGGAATTCGTATTTATGCCTAAAACAGATGAAAACATAAAGAAACAACAGAAATTGAGCATAGAGTGTATTTAAACAAATTCTAAGCTATTCTTTCTTTCTGCTGCTTAGATAATGATATATGAATGGAAAAACAGAGGTAAGAAACACTTATTGAGTCATGTATCAGCACAGGAATTCCACAGTCACTCTTCAACCATTAAACACAGTACACAATTCATTCTCCAAGCTCTTAAGCAGTCTTTGATTATAGAAATTATCAAATATATAGTGCGAGCCTCTGCTCAAGCAAAACATATAACCACCAAAAACCAACCCTCATTCCATTGTTCAGGGTTGTCTTTATAGGTAAAATATCCAAAAGTATTTATTACAGCTGACCTAAACAGGTCTGCAGGAAAACGTTTAAACCTAAACTTGTGCTAGAATTAAATGCAAGTAAATATCCTTTGGGCTGCGTTAGAGGCAGCTGGATCAAAATGAATTAATATGGTGTCTTTGGTGACCTGGTGCAGTGGTCTGCAACAACTGTGCTTTGAGTTTTGGTCCACTGATCTTATGTGAGTTTTAATGTGTAGTCATTTGTGATGATGAGCTTTGAATGGTTCCTTAATTGCTTCTTGACTTTCAAGGTTTTCTTTTAATGTTTTATTCGCCTCGAGCCCTGAGAATATCTTCACTGATACACTTCGCCGCAACACTGATACTCTTTGACATAGTTTTGGCTTCACATATGCTCTGATACTCTTTAATTCCTGAACCGGGTCTCTCTCGTTCTTCTGATACGTTAAAAACTGCAAAATCGGGCCTTTTCTGCCTTTTTCGGTGAAAAAATGGCTGAGGAATCAAAACATTCCCTAAAGATTCCCCTCTTTGGCCTATTTCCCGTAGCGATGCGCGATTAGCACATCGAAAACTGCCCCTGTTTCTCATTCCGGGCTTCCGAAGCTTAGATTTTGCACTTTTGCATTTTTTGAGTTGCTGACGTCAGCAGTACGATGGATGACGTCAGCATGATATCAGCAGTGGGTTCCTCTTGTAAGGTGATGACGTCAGAATGATGACGTCAGTAGGGTGACGTGGCAATATGGAGGGGTGATGATGTGGCAGGGACACGGTGGCATGGTTATGTCAGCAAGGCACAGGCAGGAAGGGGTGAGTTGGCGGCAACTTGGCAGGTGACGTGGCGCTCATGTCACGCGAGGGTAGGACAGTTTTGGGTTTGTGTTGGACTGCCTTTGGTACGGGAGCGGTATTTGTCAGTGGCGGCCCGATGCAATTAACAGCCAACAGCTGTCTCGGTGTACAACAGGGAAACCGTCGTCCATTGGTTGCTATCGCGCCGTTACGTAAGGGCGCCCGATATGCATGAGGGTCGTCGGGTCTAGGAGAGGTGATTCGACGGTGGACGGGAGGAGAAGATACATGGGCTTTAATCAAACTGCGTGCGTGATAAACTTTAATTATTCGCGGCATCGGGTGGGTTTTGAACTTTAGAAATTGGTGTTCTTTGGCAGGGGATTGTGGTTATTTATTAGTAAAACATCAATAAAATGCAAAATACAATGTGCGCGGGGTGTGGTATAGTCTGGTGTTTGGAGAAAGGGTTTAGCGGGGCTATTTACTTAACGAGATGTTAAATAAATCCCAAGAGTAGTGACATGGAAGGCTAATACTAGATCCTTGATGAATCTAACATTTCCCAACTTTTATTTATTTGGCTATAGTTGCCATGGGGGGAATATTTAATGTTTTTGGTGTTTTGTATAGCTTTTTGCATAATAGGGGATAGGGAAATGATTTAGGGAGCTAATAAATAGAATTAGAAGTTAATATGAACTTGTGGGGTGAGGTGTAGGGGAGGGGCTAAGTTTGTGAACTGAAACTTAGACATAGGAAGTGAATGGACTATGGAGAAATGACTTTTACACAAGAAATGTGACTTCTTTTCACTAAGCCAACTCAGATTTCAACTTGGTTTGACCAGGGGTGGAGTGAAGATAGACTCTTGGGCAAATCCCAGGGTCCTTGAGGGGATGTTAGTGAATGATTTGGGAAACAAGAAGAAGGGGGAGTTAGACATGCCTCGCTTGAAGTCCTTCAAATGGGAACTTCCTGATAACTATGATCTGGATAAATATAACACTTGAAAATGCAGAATTGATCACAAATCAACATTCTGCAACCTCAAAACTACCTACCCAACCTACTTTCCTATCATTTTTTATGCTTCTTGGTTTGGGTGCATTTGGACTTGTAGACCCAACTTTTCAACTTTTTCTTTCTCTGTCTTCCTATCTACATCTACACTTATTTCTTCCAAGGGCCCAGATTAAGCAGTTGGGCTCCTTTGATTCTCTACCTGTCTAAGAATCTGCCAAGATTAAGCTGTTTCGACATATATTGATCCTCTATATTCTAAAACGAGAAATTGAAACCTAGGGAGACCAAGATTAAACTGTTTGGACCTCCCTTTACCTGAAAATTCTTCAAAAATGGACTTGTATATCAAAATTAGAACACAGTAGTGGCACTTGAACTGGCACATTCTCCTGGCCTCCTTTTCTGGCATCTGTAGCAAATATGGAACATTGCAACATGCAAAGAATGACATATTTGGCATGTAAAAATGTCAATCATGAAAGATGAGTAACCTGCTGTAGTAGGAGGCTAACACCTACAAATCTATGTAATGAATTAAAGAAGAAGAAGAAGAATATGTGGTTTCTATTTTATGGGTTTCCACATAAAATCTTATGTCCTCTTATGTTAATGTGATGGCTTTTTGATGTATTTTTGATGTGATAATGGCTTATTGGTGCATTTTTCTATTTATTGATATGATGCACATAATTGTGATACATTTCTACATAATTTTTTATTGATGAAAATTTGTGAAATGGTAACATTGCTTCCATGATGATTTACCCCCCAATCCCTCAATTAATAACTAAAAATTAGTAAATGTAAGATACTATGTAGAATAATAATAAAATGCTTATGTACATTTTTTCTAAAGTACTATATTCACCTAAGCATGGATGTCTCATGTTATTTCCATCTATAAATTGTACACATTTTATTTTAGCTTATAAGTTTATGCAATAATTTTCACTAAATAACTAAGATCTTGGTGGAATGAAGATTTTGTTTTCTATGTGCAAGAATTGAATTGTCATGCTAATGATTAGATATTGGTTTATTTAATAACATAATACAACTAATACTAAGTGAATGTAAGAAACTATATAGGATAATAATAAGATGTTCCTACACATGTTTCTCAAACTATTACTATTAACCCAGCTATGAATATGTTACGTTTCTTTCCACCTTTATTTGTGCTTATTTTATTTTCATTTAATATGACTATGTGATAGTTTCCACTTAATAACTCAGATATGGCTGGAATAAAGATTTGATTTTTTTTCTTTCAAAATTTGAATATTTTTACCAATCTTTTAAACATAGCTTATGGTAACTTATTCCCTTAAAAGGAGAGAGAGAGAGAGAGATTTATTATCAATAGCACAATGAAATTATTTTCATCACTTAATGAAATTTTTGATATAGATCCAAATATTTTAACTTCAAGGATGCATACAGAATTTCATATAAAAGAGCATACTAACCAAGTAACTTAACACATGGAAAAAGAAGTGGAAATCATAAAGCAACCATGTCAAAGGCACGCAAACAATTTGATTATAGAGTTCACCCAATGTGGGTTATGTCTATGGGCCCTACTCAAAGTTGGGAGGCCTTCTTTCATTAAATGGAAACAAAGAAATCAGTAAGAAATTTTACAAAAATTACCGTTATACCTCCAATTCTGATAATGGCCTAAAAATGGAGACCTCGGTTGGAGAAATGGACTTCCTAGTTGTATTCCTGGTGTGAAAAAGTGCAAAAATGACTATAAACTTATCAAATTCTAACATTGGCACCTCTAGTCCTCTAAGGGAATATTTGCAGTATCTTGATAGATCCCTCACTCATGGTTCTGACTCTCTTGTCCACTCAGGGTTCCACTAGTTTGCTCCTTCACCAGTCTCGCTTGCATGCATTTTGTTAAGGTTTAAGTAGTGTTGGTGGGAAGAGCCACCAACATGTGGCCATTAGCCCATTGGTGGCAGTCACGTGTAGCTCGAGGGTGGTTATGGTTTCGAACCCCATCGCATCCATATAGGGTTTGAACCGTTGGTTAATAAGAGACAATGTTTTATTTTTAAACGTGATTATGTGTGCCATCTCTTCTCCAAATTGTTGCCTTGTTAGTGACTTCCACTTGGCAAAGTTTGACCAGAACTTTGATGAGCTATAACTTGATCATATGAACTTGGATTTGAGTGACGTTCGTACCATTAGAATAAGGGAAACAAGCACTACGATTTAGTCCTCATTTCACTTCCACATGATGACTTCTATTTTTGAGCTATTTTCAAGGCCACTTCTAGTTATGGATCCACCTGGATCATTCCTCCTCCCTAAAGAGCTTTTGGACTACCAAAAGATTTATCAGTCAATTGGCAAGTGAGGGAATTACTCCCTCACTTTCTCCTTTTCCCTCCATTGAGCCTTACTTGGACACATTCCTTTGAAACTAATGTGACGGTACTCCATGTCTCCCCATTGTGAAGTCCTAGTCCTCTTGTTGAGAATGATGTACTCCGATAGATTTTCCAAGTATTCAAGTAAAAAATCATCCACTATAGGGACATTTCCAACCTTTTCTATGTCCATGATCAAAGGAGGTTCATAAAGCTTCAAATTTTCAACATTCACCACTAAGTACATCTCCATGTATGCTGACAAATCGAGACAAAAAGCATTGTCTCCAATCTTCTCTAATATGGTGAATGGGCCATATTGGATTGGTTGCAACTTATTTCTTTCCCCATTCATTCTTTTTTTTTCCTTTTTTTCCTAATGTGGAGCCACACTTTGTCTCCAACCTGGAATTGGTGATCGACTTAGTTCTTTTCATGTCGACCTTTGTATTGAGCTTGACTTTTCTCAAACTGCTCATGCACTTCCTAGTGAATCATCTGAATCCGCTGAACGAACTTGTGTGCTTTGTCCCTGTCATATTTCCCACTAGAATCTTCATCTCTCCCAAATACCATGTCTAAGATATCCTTTTGGAAATAGCCAAAACATGTCTCAAATAGTGAGCTTTGAGTGGATGAATTCACTTCCCCGTTGTATGCATATTGCACATAAGGAAGTTTCTCATCCTACAGCTTGGGATGCTTACCAGAATAGCCTTGGAGTAAGTGTATCATTGTGCGGTTGAAAAACTCTGTTTGTATGTCGGTTTGCAAATGAAATTTTGTGCTCCTCTTCAACTCTATTTCCATCATTATCCAAAAAATTGTTCAAAACTATCCAAGAAAGCGGGAGTATCAATCAAACATAATGGATGTGGGCAATCCAAAGTGGACCCATACAAATTGGAAGAAGAGATGACCAGTCTACTCTATAGTGCCTTGCCTTTTGTTTTTTTTTGCTAAGGGAAGAGTGGATCCTTCTTATTCAATTAAAAAGAGAAATGTTGTACAATCAGCAACCTCAGCAGTGGTGCACACCAAAAGGGTAGGCCCACCCCAGTGCCCGATTGCTAGACGAAAAAATGAACCCAGGGGCATGGTCAAAACAAACCAGTAGTAAAAAACAGACCATTGGATCTTAAGCTAAAGATCTAGTGGATGAAAAACATATTGGGTGGATAACATGCTCACCTCTTAACCAACACATCGAACCCGATGCATCCTATAAACCATAATTTATAATCATATCGGGTCCATGTTTGGCATAACCAGCAATCACTTTTACCACCAGAAATCTACCATTTGCGCACAATTCTCATGAGGTCATGCAAATAGCTTGACACATAACCATTGTATCGGTCCCACCAACATGCACATTCAATACTAGCCATTTAATGCCCTCGCTTGATCCAATGGTTCGAGATCATATCGCGCAGACTAAAAGCTCTGATAGTTAACGCGTGATGAGAGCGGCATTTCCTCCCCTCCCAAAGCCATGTATCACATGGTGAGTGGGATCGCTCCTGATTGTGAAAAATGCTTCCAACCTAAAGAGCTTGCAATAAACTGGAAACTGCCTAGAGGGTAGTAAAGTGATCACCGGAAAACAAACAGGGGTTTTGCGCCTGTCAAGAAAGTCTGGATTCCTGCGCAGGGGCCAAAGGAAGATGAAGACCCTCCTTCCAGCCATCCCTATGAGAATGTTGGTTTGTTGTTACCTGGGTTAAGGAGATCGACATAGACCTACATTCTAAAAAGGACCTCACATATGTCATAACATTTCATAATGAATCCAGATCAACAAGACCCCTTCCTTGTGGCTCTACTTCGGAAATTCTATCTCTTGATTTTTCCTGGTGTTGTTGTCAGTCGCTGATGGCACTGGATGAGCATCCCTAATTGAACTTGTCATCCGTAATCTTCGCCCACCAGTAGCACAAGTCGGTATGTTTGTTTTGTACTTCCTCATTGCAAGCCAGTCCGCAACTTTGTTGGCTTCCCTACGCACATGCACCAACCTAAGAGTTATTAGCCTTCGTAGGTGCACTTGGATTCTTTGGTAGACTTGCAGAAGCCACTAGTGTTCTAAGATTTTCTCAGGAGTGGTGCTAGGATTTATCCTTTTCACTAAGTTGATGACTAATTCCGAGTCAGCTTCAATGATGACATTGTGAGTGTTGTGCTTGAGCATTATTTCCAGGTATGATTCCATTGCCATGAGCTCAGCCATATTGTTGGTTGCTTCTCCTAGATAACTGTGGAAGACGATTTGTATGTTTCCTTCTTCATCTCTCAAGACCCCTCCATAACCAACTTCTCTTGGATTCCATTTTGAAGCCCCGTCTATGTTAAATTTTAAAAAGCCGTGAGAAGGGGGTTGCCAAGAAGACTTTTTTGTTGAGGTCTTCTTATTAATCTACATAGAACCCTGAGGGGGATGAACCTTGAGCTCTAACTTCTCCAAAATTCTAGCCTCTCCTTGACTAATGGGTTTGCCAGTAGCTGCACCTCCCATGATATGAATAGTCTCTTTAAGTTGTTTAAGGATTATCTTTAGGATGTTTCTCAGCGAACTCATTTTCTCCTTGAAAATATTGTTGTCGCGCTTCTTCCAGACATTTTAGATTATGAATCTTGGGGTCAAAATCTAGGAAGAGTTAATGATCTCATTATCCGAAAAATTGTTCTGTCAATTCTTCAACGTAGTAGTGATATCATTAACATCTCTGTCTGTCTGCTCAAAGACGTCTCCAACCCAATTCCAAATTATTGTGGTGAAAGTGCATCTATTCAGTAGATGATTTGTAGTTTCTTCTTGTTGTCTACATAAATGACACCTTGAGGGGCCAACAAAGCCTTTTTTTCTTGGTTTATCCCATGTCAGAATCTTGCCCTGTTGAACCAGCCACTTGAATAGTTTTACTTTCATCCAATGACGATTTTCCCAGATTTCTTTCCACGTATTATCAGCGTTTGGAAGGTTTAGCCCTGCATATATTCTTTTGGCTTCCTTAAGGTTGAAGAGACCTGTCCTTTTCTTTCCCCATCGTATTTTATCATTCAAGTTTGAGTGCAAGATTTCTCTCTTGTCTAAAAGACCTTGAAGGGTTGTAGCTTGAGTATGCAACATGCCCATTCCACTATAATCTGGAAGTTTCCAAGTTCTCCATTTCTTATCATTCATTGCTTGGTCCCAGTAGTCACTTACCCACCTTAGTCCTTTGTTGATGGTATCGGTGTGAATTTATACTAATTGTTCACTACGGAGATTGTCCTCTTGTTGCCAATTTTCCTCCCAAAACCAAGCCAAGTTCCCATTTCTGATCTCCCAGAAACTATGGTTTTGGACTAAGGCCTTGTTCTCCCATGCCCCATTCCAAATAGCAGAACCTTTTACCTATCCTATAATTCTGATTAGATTTTCCTCTTTCCATTCGCTAGCATATTTGTGCTTCCAGAGTTTTGCCCAAGGGACCTGAATTTCTTTCAGCCATCTCCACTAGATTTTGGCACCAAGAACTCTATTTAGAATTCTTAGGTCATGAAGACCCAAACCTCCATGGGACATAGGTTTGCATACTCTATCCCATGCCACAAGGGCCCATTTCTTCTTTTCTTCACCTTTCCCCTAGAGAAAGTCTCTCTGAATGTTTCTTATATTGGTCATTACACCGGCTGGTGCTGGAATGGTAGATAGCATATAGATAGGGATACTTTGTAGGACAACCTTAGTGAGAACTAGTCTCCCTACTAGATTTAGTGCTTTGTTTTTCCATTTTCTAATCTTATCTTTTAGCTTATTAAGAACAAGCTCCTAGATATCCTTGTGAAGCAGTTTGGCAATGAGAGGAACTCCCAGGTACTTCACATGCAGTGTCTCCCTTTGAAAGCCTAAAATTCTGGAAAGATTTCTTTGAATTGAAATATCTATATTAAAAAAGAAGATCTTTGATTTAGTGAGACTTACCTTAGTGCATTATGCTCTAGCAAACTAACTTAGAATTTGTTTGAATGCTTTGGCTTCCTTAACAGTGGGTGCGCCTTGAATCATAGTGTCATCCACAAATTGATGATGTGTCACCATGGCCCCACCATGAGTGAGTATCAGACCCTGAATTCTCCCTTCCTCCTTAGCAGCTCTAATAGCTCTTCCTAACCCTTCCATCATTAGAATGAAGAGAAAAGGAGAAAGAGGATCTCCTTGACTGAGACCTCTAGAAGGCTTGAAGGTTTTGGAAGGAGCACCATTGAGAAGAATTGAATAGTTGGCTGTGGTAACTAGTGCCAGCCATATCCCATTTAATCCAATTGTGATCAAAGCCATAGGCTTTTAAAATTGCTCTTATGTACGACTAGCTAAGTTTTTCATAGGCCTTTTCTATGTCCAGCTGCATTATCATTCCTTCATGTCTGTTGGTAATGGGTGAATGAACCGTTTCATGTGCTTGAATTATATTATCTACAATTTTCTTCCTTCCACATAGCCTGTCTATTCCTTTAACACTAGGGTTGGGAGGAGAGGTTTGAGATGGTTGGCAATGACTTTGGATATAATTTTGTAGATCAAATTGCATAACGCTATAGGTCGAAATCTATCTAGAGAGGTGGCCTTCTCTTGTTTGGGGATTAAGGATATGAAAGATTCATTGAGCGCCTTTAAGATTTTCTTAAATTTTCGAGACTCTTCCACTACCTCCACGATGTCCTGTTTCACTATCCTCCAACAAGCTTTGAAAAAGTCCACATTAAAGCCATCCGGGCCTAGTGCTTTCCCATTTTTCATCTCTTTCATGGATTCATCAATTTCTTCCTCTGTTACTGGTCTATTGAGATCGAAATTACCTTTTCTAGTGACCAATTTAGGGATGTACTGAGTGAAGTTTTCCGTAAACTGGTATATATCTTCTGAGGTTTCCTCAGCAATTTTCTGAAAATGTTGGAGTAGAACCTTCTCCATCTCTTCATGAGTGTTTCTCTCTATACCATACTGATCTATAAGTTTCAAAATTCTATTGCTGTTTTGTTGAGCTATGGTGGATCTGTGAAAGAATTTGGTGTTTCTCTCCCCTTCTTTAATTATTTCCTCTTGAAGGGATATGTTGTCCCACTCCTATTGGAGTGACTCTGCCATCTCTTTCCTTTCATCTATGTAGCCTTCTATGATAAGAATCTTGTTTATTTCCTTAAGTTTCTTTTCCACTTCTCCTTTAGCTTTAAAGATGTTACCAAATTCCTTTTTGTTCCACTCTTTGAGTCTGCCTTTAATGTGTTTGAGCCTGCAGTCAAGCAGGAATATCTTTGTACCTTGAAGGTGAAGATATTCCTTGCACCATTTTTCAATATTTGTGAGGAGATCTGAATGTGTGAGCCAAGCATTCTCAAACCTGAAGGGGGTGTTCCTTGGTTTGCCAAAAAGGGAAGCTTCCAATTGGATATGCCAGTGATCTGAACCCCCAAAAGGTAGTATGAGTGCCATAATGCTGCTTCCCTGAGAAGAAGTTCCTCTGAAACCATAAATCTGTCCAATTTTGAGGCCAATTGGGTAAGACCTCCTCTTTTGTTATTCCAAGTGAAGATTCCATTGCTTGTTTCCATATCAACGAATTTCATATTGGTGATGATGTTTTGGAAGGCAATTGAGTCTCTACCAAGTATTGTAGTTCCTCCTTTCTTGTCCATGATTGATTTTGTTATGTTAAAATCTCCTCCAAGAATCCATGGTAGAGTTGGGTATCTCTTTTTCATATCCTCCAGTGTTGTGAGGAGTCAAAGTTTGTCCTCCATTGGTTGTGGGCCATAGACATTGGTGATCATGTAACATTGTCTGTCACCCACTAGTTTGAAAATCAACGAATGGTGAAGTCTAGATGCCTCTGCATCAATCACACCAAATTTCTATGGATCCTAGAGAGTGAGAATACCACCAGCAGATTTATTTGCCTTAACTTCAAGGTATTCATATCTATTTACCCATTTTCTATGTTTTTCACAGGTTCTCTCCACTGAGCATTTTGTTTCCTGTATGAATACTATGTCAGGTTTTTCCTCTCTAATCCTTTTACCGAGATTCCTCTATTTTCTTCTACTCCCTAGTCCTCTAATATTCGAGGTTGTGATTTTCATTGAGGTGGGGTTATAAAGGAGTAACTAGAAAGGTATTTCATCCTTCCTGAATCAATCATGAGCTTGCCACACTACAATAGTAATTCTTTCTGTCTTTCTCTTCCCCTCCTTTTGCCTGGATTCTTTGTTAGTTTTCCTGTTATTAATCCACCTGAGGAAGTCCCTTTGTTTTCCTGGTTGTCATGCCCTCTTTTGACTCCTGTAGCTATTTGATGTGCCTTGTTAAGGAATATCTATTGGACTTTGTCCATGTCCAGCTGAGGGATGGAGTTTATTCCCAGGTTGCCTCCCTGTTCTACAAACTTTTCCAGCTCTAGGTTCTCCCTTTTCAGGATCTCCTGTAAATCTTGATCCTCTGTACCACTTTCACTTTGAGTCATTTCTTGGTCTTTTCCTACTTCCAAGGTACTCAAAGGGTCCATCATGTGTTCATTCTGTTCCTGAATGTACTCCATGTTGGTCTCTTTTTCTTCCCCCTTGTTGTCTGATTCTTTCTACTCTCTTTATCCCCTTCCTCAAATTCTTTTTCTTCTAAGATCTCAAAAATGTTGTAACTTTTTGTTTTATCATTTACTCTAGGGTTCTTTTGTTTCTTCCTTCCTCCTCCTTTTCCTTTTCCTCCTACTTTGGTGAAACATGTCTGGTCTTTTCCTTTGTTGGTACTTAGGTTTTCCTCCCTTTGATTGAGAGCACAGTCTTTGGATAGATGCCCATGCTCATGACGTTTGTGACATCTGAATGGGATATGTTCATAGTCAACTGCTTGAACCCATTCCTCATCATAGACTTCTAGAATGAACTCATCTAGAAGGGCTTCTGATAGGTCCATACCCACACATATTTGGGCATAGGATGTGTATTTTACCCTTAGAGTTGCCTCTGAAATTTTTAAGAAATGACCTAATTTATTGCCTATAGCTGTTAGAGACTTTGTCATCTAGTAATCTAAAGGTAAGGAGTATAGTCGAATCCATACCGGTACTAAAGTGAAGGTTTCTTGTTCTAGTACAAATTTCATCATCCATGGCCTCATATAGAGTCCAGCAGCTGCAAAGAAGTATCGTCCTCATTCAAAGATTTTATCCCTGTCTTCCATGTTTGTAAACACCACAGTGAAAAGACCTTTGGATCCAAGATAAATATTTAACTCCCCCTTTGTTTTCCAGTTGTATTTTATCTAGGTGTACAATGCTTTCTCTGATGGCTAGATTCCCAAAAATTTACATATGATGGCATAGTTAGCCATGTGATCCCTGTGCGATTGCAGAGCTGGATCGTTTAGAATAACCCGAGGTTTAGTTGTGGTCTTGGGTTTACAGGGCCCCATCTTAGCTCTGTTCTTTGACCCTTGACCTATGTCTTCCTCTTTATCCCCTTGATAGTCTTATTTGTGGGCCCCTTGATCTACATTGGTTTTGCTACCTTCTGCCTTCTTAGTTTCTGTGTCTTTTTTCTTGACCTCCAAGGGTTGTGGAGGTTTGTTCCTTTTCCCTCCTCTTCCTCTGTTTGCTACCATATAACTATAGGAGGGAATGGAGCTCCCTCCTCCCTATGTCTCCATGGATGCTTGGTACTCTCTGCCCCTTGTTTCGTTAAACCCTAGAACCAGAGCTCAACAATCCTCAAGTCCGAAAAGAATCATGTGAATCAAAGAGGCAAGTCTATTCACTTCATCTTCTTTATTGTAGTGACCTTCTTTTTACAAGGCATTAAGACACACATTTTTCTAAATCGATCCACAATGACATACAAATAGACATGACCTCTTGTACACAAAGGAAAACTGCTCACAAAATCCATTGACACACTTTCCCATGGACGACTTGGAATAGGGAGTGGTGTGTATAGCCCAAATTTTCTATTAGTGGGCTTGATAACTGAACACAACAGGCATCCCTTTACATATCGATTCACAAAATTTTTAATGTGGGGCTTATTATCACTTAGAAAGTTCTATAGAAGTTATTAGGAGAAAGAAAATGACCGAGGTAACCACAAACCAACTTTGGATCATAGGCTCTAGTCAATCTAGGCCGAGAGAGGGCTCTCTGTATATGATTTAGCTTTGTTTGCTTGGATTTCAGGCTAGTTATGAATGTTCTGGGGGTTCTTTATTTTTATTCAAGATTGGATGGTGGGATCATTGAAATAAATGAATAGAATGATGTCTTTAGACCATTGGGCTATGGAGTTAACAGAAGGGCAGTAGAACTAGATCAAGTCACTAAAGGGAATGTTCAAAGGGCAACTAGCTGAGTAAAGTGCAGGTCTTTGGAATAGGGGGGTGAAATGGTTTAAATCAGGGTGAGTGAGCAATTAAAGGTTCTCGGATTGAGATATGAATGAGGAATAGAGGGTAATCGAAAGCAAAGGGAAATTAAGAATCCTTTGATCTGTATTAGCAAGAAACAACCCAAACTAAGGAGAAACTAAGAATTCCTTGACTTAGATATTAGTTGAAAACATTTATATGCATAATTGTTAAAACATAGTATAATTAAATGAATCCTAAGATATCATTCCAGTTATAGCATTCAGATTTAGAAATACATTAAAGATTGTGGAAAAAATTTAAGAAAGATAAAGATAACATATGAAAATACTTGTCTGCACTTTGCTCAACACATGAATCCTGTGAAATATCTTGTCTTTATTCATCAATCCAGCTTGCTGGCTCAGTCAATGATACAATAGCTTTTCATTATTTTTGATCAAAATTCTATAGAAATGTCCAAGAATCCATAGTACATACTTCGAATTGTGAAGTATTTATACAAAAGTTTTATTACAAAATATCTCAAACTAACTTGAGATTTAATCTAGGAAACAAAAATATCTTCTTGCAAGAAGATAGAGACAACTATTGAATTGTTTCATGTTGTCCCTTGTACAACTATTGAATTGTTTCATGTTGTCCCTTGTATTTTGGTACTGCTAGCTTTTATGATTTGATTTCTAGCCCTTTATGTTGCCTTGTTGTTTGATATTTCACGCTAGAAGCTTCATTTAACTTTTTCCTTTCATTTGATACACTCTAACACTAATACACTTTGACTCTGCTGATCTGTCTTCATCTTTTTACCTGGCTGCTTTATTTTCACTGTACATTAACTTTTTTACTACATTTTACTATAGTAAATCAGTCAATTTTTCCCACAATTCAGCATCAAGTAATTTGATTTTCAACATCCTCCTATATATTTCATCTGCCTCTGTGTACTTAGGAAAAGTAGGCTTAGTGATGAACAAGTGTTTTACCTCATGATGGAGGTAAAATAAGTTTTCAAATGTCTAGTAAAGAACTTTCCCTGTTGGCAAAGCCTTTATTAATGATGTACTAACTTGTTCTTTAGCAAGCTCTTTGATTTTGCTGTTTTAATCCTGATCTGTCATGAGCTTGTCATTTATAACTAAGGGACTGGGTAACTCTTTCTCTCTCAAAATTTTAAACTTAGCCATGAATCTATCAATGGCTACCTACATATTGTAACACTTGTCCTCCAAGTTTAACATTAAGTTTCTCTTGGAAAGGAATTTTCTCATCTCCAAAATGGTTTATGCCCTGTCTTCTATTTCCAATTTGTGAAGCTCATATTTTTTCTTACTTTTAAGGAAATGGATAATCCTGGTAGCATCTTCATGCATTTCTCCTAATTCTTCCTTGACCCTTTGGACAGCCTCCGTAGCCATCTTTATTAGATCTATATGTTCAAAAATCACCTGAATGGATGTCCAAATACCATTGACAGAGTCAATGATAGTGGCCCATAATAGTTCCTTGGCTTTCCCAAGGGGTTCCTTTAGTGTTAGGTCCTTCCCCATGGCTTTTAATCTCTCACTCATTCTGGAAGCTTTCCGCACTTCTTCTTTGTGCATGATTTTTGCAAGCTTGTAATTAATTTCCAAGCTCGTCACCTTTTCTTTCAGCTTATTCATCTTTGTAGCTTGTATGGACATTTCCTCCATAGCTTTAACCAACTTTGTTGTTTTTTCACCTGATGCACCTGCTGCTGATGTAGACTATGCGTAAACTTGTAGTGCTATGGTAATAGGAGCTGTGGGAGCCAATGAGGCTGCTAATATAGAAGGAACAACTGTTGAGACTGTTGGGATGACACTTACAGACGTAGTGACAATATAACTTTGCTTCAATTGGATTAAATTGTCCAATTCCTTCTTTGTCTCCCTTAACTGATCATTTAATTTTAGGACTAAGTCCATCAATTCTTCATCTTTGGTTTGATTCTCCAAGACCTCTTGTGTTTGGGGATGCTGCAACTGAGGTATCTTCAATTGCTTTTTGAGTGCAGCAATGTCATCATTCCTTTTCTTGATCAGTTGTTAAGTAGCTTTAACATACTTGGGGTCATGTCCCAATTCAATCACTAAGTCTTCCAAAGACTTGTTTCTAGTATCCTTAGCCTATGAGGAGGCCTTCTCTATCTTGTCTTTCAGGTTTCTGCAAGTTTCATTATTTTTTAGTTTATCTTAAGGATACATCGCATAAGGATTCTTTTTATTGACGTTTCAAACCCGCAACAGTGGTTCATCTTCAAGATGTGAAAGAATATTGAAAGACTGATCTTATTTTCCAATTTAATTATATATATATATATATATATATATATATATATATATATATATGCTTAGCCGATAGATATAATTATTTAAATTATTCTTTTTTACTTTTAGGTTTATGGTTATATTATTATATTTGTTTTAACTATCTAATTATCTAATTATTTTATTTTAATTTTAATTAATTATTTTAAATTATTTTAATTAATAATCTTTTTATATTATTAATCTTAATTATTAATCTTAATTTAATTTTTGTAATTATATTTATTTCTTGATAATTAGTTTTAATTATTTATTTATTATAATTCATTTTATATTTTATAATAATTTTTTTATCTTATATTTATTTTTAATATTTAATTTAAATTATTATATTTATAAAATTTAATTATAATTTTAATTGTTATTGATATTACATTGATTTCTATAATTGTTTTAATTGTTAATATTTTAATTATTTATTATTTATTAATTATTATTTTTAATTTTAATGGTTGTAATTATATTTTTTTCAATTTATTTATTAATTATTTATTAATGAGTTATTTTTACTTTATATTTGTATTAGTTTTAATTATATGTCATGATTATTTATTAAGGCTCTTTACATATTATCCTATGTTGAGGAATTTATTATAGTTAAGATATTTTTGATTGATGTTTAATTCCTATGATTTTTTGTTAAATTCTATTTTATTAAGGTCATAGTGTGTTATTAAATTAAAATGGATTAGATCTTTTATGTTTGTTCTAGGTTAATTAGGGGAGGATTATAGTTAGGGGTAGATTTGGATGATAGGATTGGAACCCAGTCTTTGCTTATGGTCCATCCATCGTCTCTATTGAGGTTATTAGGGTGTTTGCTAATTTCTATGGCTTCTTTGAATTTTCTTATGGTGTAGTGATTGCTCCTAGCTAAGATACGGGTATCTTCTATACATATTTTGTGCTTAGTTTTATCAGAATGTTCTGCAAGCTGAGGATTTGGATCAATTGTGTTTAATGTCTGTTGAGTGTTCCTGGATTCTTGTGTTAAAGGATCTCCCAGTCTCACCTACATAGGGTTTGCCGCATGAGCAGGGACTTAAGTAGACACCTTTATGGCATTTAGGGTCAACTTTGTCTTTCACTCGATTAAGGAAATTGCGGATAGTGTTTAAGGGTTTGAAAGTGGTTAGAATTCCATTGTTTTTTAGGATGCGGAAGATTTTGTCTGTAGACCCCTGTATGTAAGGGAGGTTGACTTTACCTTTTATATTATCAAAGTTTTTATTTTTGTTAGGTCACGTTTTTTATTTATTTATGGCTTTGATAGCTTGATGTTTATTGTATCCATTTTTTAGGAAAACTTTAATAAGGCCTCCTCTAACTGATATTGGGCTGAGATATTGCTCAATGAATTTTGCAACTGATGAGAAGATATGGATTTACTTGTGAGGGTGAAGTAAATCATCTCTCCAGCCTATTTGTGAAATTCGATTTTGTTGATAGGATGAATATCCCTTGCTAATA
Organism: Pinus taeda; assembly: GCA_000404065.3. Lineage (NCBI taxonomy): Eukaryota > Viridiplantae > Streptophyta > Pinopsida > Pinales > Pinaceae > Pinus > Pinus taeda. Next base: position 274,418 of record APFE031170891.1, on the reverse strand, counting down.
CCTAAAAATCAATCTTTTTGTAGTCTGTTGATGTCTTTAGCTATTGTACAGTTGGTTTTATGAAAGACATTTGCATTTTTCCCTCCTTGATGTCAAAAGCTGAGATCAACCTGGTCTGATTTGTAGGTGTGAGTTTGAGATACTGAGCATAAGACAGTGCCTTCAGTTTCTCATTTCTCATATTGATCTCTCTAAACCTCTCTTTTATTTCCTTATCCTTATCAACAAGCCTATGGAAGGAGGAGACTTCTACATTGAGCTACCTTTCCAACATTTGAGTTTGTGATGTGGATGGCTCTTGTGTTTCCTCAGATGGAGCTGTGCCCCTGCTCATGTCAAACATAGTATTAGTTGCTTGTGTTGAGCCTTCTGTGTCTTCCTATTATGAAACAGGATTGAGCCTTGGCCTTTTTCCCTAACTAGCTTCATGTTTCACATTAGATGCATCCATGCATGAAGTGGAGGCTCCCTCTCTGTTCCTCTTGGGATTCCTTTCCTCGTTCTGAGGAGTCTGCATGATAGGAGGGGTGATCATGGTTCTTTCTTGTTGTTCAAGTACCTACAGAAATGAGCTTTCATCAAGATGTCTTTCTAAATCAATCAAGGTATTCTCAACATCTACCTTTGTACTATCCCTATCTACAAGAGTGTTTCCCACCCACTCAGATTGATTGGCATATCTTGCTATCTCTGGTATGGGGTGATGAATATAAGGTCCCAGCTTTATCTTCTTTTTCAATCTGGTCATAAACTCCTGAGGGTCATACCTCCACATGAAACTCTTTTGAAACTTCATTTGCTGCAAAATTTGGTCTGCCTCCTCCCTTGTCTCTCTAGAATTGCAAATGAAGGGGCCTAACTAGTTCTTGACTTTGAATTGTGATTTTTTCTTGGCTGAGACAAAATTGATCTCATCAGAGTTCATTATTTTCCTATAGTACTCTAGAGAAAATAACCTCATGGGGAGGTATTTGGGTAGTTTATATGGGGCATGTTGGCAACCATAGATTCTTATCTTTGTGTGGTTTTGGTAAAGGTACCAATCTCCCACCTTACTTTGTTTAGACAATTGAAGGACCCTTTTGATCTATTGACTTATTCTGGGAGGAGGGCTTCCTGTCAGGATGGTCATGACTGGATGGACAAAAGAGTCAATGAAGTCTGTACAGGTATATAGTGATGAAACTTGTGGAAAAGTGGGGTCCAAAATATGACAGTCTTGGGCCAACCTTTAGTATTGATCTTCTGGAAAGTGAATGGATATTTATTTGACTGATAGTATAGAAACATATGGTAGAGGACAAATGAGTATTTGAATACTCTCTCGTTATGCATTTTGGTGAATTTTTCATGCATTCTTTTAGCTATGAACCCAACATAATTAAACAACATAGCAGGAGGCTGTCCTGGGGTATAAATGGACATGACGGCCAAGACACGTTCATCAACAAATACATCAGTGGTACAACCCAGAACACATGCTATCATAGTCACAATATGCTTGTCCCTTTCAGAGAAAGTGGGCATCTTTGGGAATATGCTACTCTTCTACAATGAAAGTTTGGAATAATTGGGCTAATCTAGATAGACTCAATTTGGAGTACTAGTCTAACAAATCCCCAATGGAGAGTGGGGTCAGGTTTGGATCTGGTTAGACTTGGAACATCTCATTAATTGATTTAGTTGTAACTGTGAACAAAACGTTTCGGTCAGGGGAGATTATGGTTCTCTAGCTGGGAATGTTAACAGGCATGGCACATATGGATAATTTCTGGGAAGACAGGTACCTCTGGAAACTAGTATTTGGGAAATTTTGACTCCTAAAGGCTAATATCATCAACATGGTTGAGATATTTATCCCTACTCAAGCAATGAATTTTAAGTAGGAGTGTATGGGTAGTTGTATCTTTGATTTGGAAATGGAAGGTGGTTGAGGTCCAAATGGAGAATTGTGATAGGTCTTACATCCATGGCAACATGGGCAACCATAATTCAGTTCTTGTGGATTTGGATTTGTCTTTACAATTTTATACTAGGGTTTTAATGGAAACTAGAAACATTTTCAGAAGGGTTTGCTCGTAGACTTTTTTAAATCCAAAGTAATTTCAATTAATTTTACATCATTAAAGTACTTCAAGAGTGAACGTTTTCAAATTTTGAAAGGGCGTCAGGTAATTCATTCACAAATACTTGGAGTTTAGGTGAATTGACTTCAAACTGGTGTTCTGGATGATAACGGAAGGTTGAAAGGACTCTGAGAGCTTTGAAGGTGGTCTCCATAGCTTATTTGAGGATTGAAATGGGGTTAATTGGTTCTTTCCAGGATTGCAGGTGTCGCACTGGTTTATAGAGATTTTCAAAGAGCTGGAGTGAAAAAATACGAAAAAGGGATGCTCGGCCTTTTTATTAAGCAACGATCACTTTCTGGTGGGTAATTTTATGAATGAATAGTAGGTGGTTTATCGAGTTGAGTGGGGAGGCAGTTTCCTAGGCGATCGCACTACTTTTATGAAGGAAGTGCTATTTTAGAGCGGTCACCTGATCTACATTCATGCTTGAAACATAACATATGGGGTTGAGGGAGAAACTACTTTATCAAATAGGTAAAGGTCAGGTGTCGGGTGGATCTGATATGGATAGGGACCGTTAGATCTCGGCGATGATGATCAGATGATAGTCAGGTGAAGAAGGTGCACGGATGAAATGCACTAAGGTGTCGGGGGGTCCAGAGCTTTAATCCTCGATGGTTTGGGATTTATTCAAAGTTAATGAGGGGATTAATTGATCGGGTGGGGTATGAAGTAGGGGGTCAACTATAGTTTATAATTGAACCAAGGGTTGGGATATTTATATAGGGGATTTAATTAATATATGGGAAAATGTATATGGGGATTAACATAATTATATAAAAAATTAATATGAAATGTGACGAGTTGAGTGGATATACCCCTAAGTAAAAAGGTAATGTTTGTGTATACACTTTATAGTTAGGATAAAAAATGTTTTGTGGGCTTTTCAAATGAAAAGGGATTTTACATGGAGTTGCTTTACTTTTCCTAGGCAAATGAAGTTTAACCTTAGGAAAAGGGGTTTTATTATGGTAGTGAAGGGGGGTGACTTTTATGAAGGGGATTCTAACACTTGATGTCCATAATTAAGCCAAGGGACCGGTCCCAGCAAAGGTCATAGAAATGCTTTGAGCCTCTTTTACTTGAAGGATTTAAAGTACTAGAACATAATTGTGGATAGGAAATTAGTAAGGGGAAAAATGAATGAGGGGGAGTTAATCATATTAACTTGCAAAACTTTGTTTTTTCTTGCATAATTGATCATACATATTGAAATATGTGTCTAAGCATGATGCATGTGTTTTGATCCAATCAATTTTATACTTCAACAACCTTTCTTTTACTTAGCCATTTACTTACCCTAACATTTTTTCTTCATTTATTTGGGTGCATTTAGGTTATAAAACACTTATCCTATCTTTTATTTTATAAAACAAATTATCTAATTCTAACCTTATGTCTTCCAAGGTCTCATATTAAACTAATGAGCTTCTTTTATTTTCTCTACCTATCTATTGATCTGCCAAGATTAAACTATTTGGTCAGATTTTATTCTCTAATTATAAACATAAATTCAAAGCATGATATAACCAAGATTAAACAATTTGATTACCATGGATTGTGGCATGAATAATAAGATGCATAAATCATTATTATGTATAAAATTAAATAATAGTGGCATTTAGACTTGCACACTTTCATGGTCTATTTTATATTTTTGGGGTTCATATATTTTCATTTTTTTTTATATTTTCTTATTCTTTCTGTCCTTTGATTTTTCTTTTGGGACATATCCTCTTTACATTTTTAAATTATTAAAAGGGAAAACATTTGTAGAAAGAAAAGGTATGTACAATATTACAAGGCTTAATCTTAGTCATTCAAAATTATGACTCCTATTGGTATAGGAACCTAACAATGGCTCCACTTGGGGATGGCATCCTCTGAAAAGATGTCAAGAACTAATGAAGATCAATGGCCTTTGACTTAAGACTGTGGTTACCTTGTAACTATGATTATGTGATTTTTGTCTTTTTAGTAACTATGATAGTTATATCTCCAAAGCTTGGGGCCTTCTCTTCGGGCTTCAACTTCAAATATCACCATCCAATCCAAACTAGACTTTGTAAATAAGGTATGTACAAATGGGAAATGAAAATTAGTAACTTGGTTCAAAGTAATGTTTTAGCATTCGAACATTCACTGGCCCACCTTCTACATATGTACCATTAATTTCTCTCAAGCAGAAAGCATTATTTCCTCTGTAAGCATAAATGACATAGGAACCTTTCCATAGGAAATAAAATTTCCCATGTTTGCCTTTGTCTTCCCTCCTTGAATCCCACTTAAGCACCTTGTCACCAATGTAGAAATATTCAACCTTTGTTCTCTTATCAAAAAAAATTTAATCTTTTCCTGCACAACTTGAGACGTGACATAGACCTCTTCTCTAGTTTGTTGTAGATGAATAGTTTGGTTGATTATTCTTTGGATACTATTTGGTTCAACTTGAAATTCTTGAATTATCTTCATTACTGGTACTCCCAAAGAGGATGAAAAGACAACTTCCTTCCCATAAACTAGTTGATAGGGAGAAGTACCAATTGATTTCTTAGTAGTCAATCTGTCTACCCATAAGGCATTGACTAGATTTTATTCCAATTTTTCTTATTGTCCTCTAGTAACTTCTTAATGATGTTTACTAGGCTTTTGTTTGAGGATTTTGCCAGTCCATTAACTTGAGGGTAATAGGCTATGGATTTGTGAAGGTTGATATGGTATTTATTGCAAAAATCTATCATTCTTTTGGATTTAAAGGCTGTTTCATTATCAGTAATGAGCTTAGCTGGACATCCAAATCTTGATAGAATATTGGTTTCAAGGAAGGTTATGATAATTGTATCTGTGGCTTGCCTTGAAGGTATGGCCTCTATCCATTTTGTGAAGTAGTATGTAGTTGTGAGGATCCATTTGTGTTGGGCAGAGGAGGGTGGGTGAATTTCACCAATGAAGTCTAGACCCCATTGTTGAAAATGTATTTCTATAGAGATTGGCTTGAGGGGCAAAGGTAAGAGCTTTTTCTTCCCCTCAAAAATTGGCATTTGTGACAGGAGGTCACATATTTTTTAAGATTAGCAAATAAGGTAGGCCAGTAGAAACCAGCTCTAAGGATTTTATCTATAGTGGTCTTCCAATAAAGGTGTCCTCCTCAATCACCTACATGAAATTCTTCCAAAAATTTGTCAGATTATTCTTTTAATAAGAAATTGATAATAATACCTTCAAGATCTCTCCAAAATAGAGCAATGTCTAATTTACAAAATTTCAAGGATTTCATCTCGAAAAACTTGCTTTTAGTCCTAGATAATTTAGGAGGAGCTTGTAAATTCAGTAAAACATAAATAATATCAGCATATCAAGGTGATTCAATAAAGGCTTGGCTGATTAGTGGAGTCACCATCTCCTCTTCATTATCTATTGCTGCAATAAAGTTTATATCTAAGGCTGGAAAGTTTGATTCAGCCATGAGCTTGGCTAAACCTTGGCCCTTGATTAACTTAGTAGGTTTGATTTCTACATCATACTCTAAAATAGTAGCAATCCACTTTCCCCTCTTTCCATTAGGACCACCCTGAGTTAGGATGTCTTTAACTATTGAATTAGGAACATAGGCTACTATATGAGAATATAAGATGTATACCCTAAAGTCCTTAATGGCTTTGACTAAATCCAAGGCTTGTTTTTCCATTATATTATATGTTAAAGTGGCATCTCTCAGGGCTTTGCTGAAGAAATCTATGGGTTGTTCGTAGCCCTGGTCATTTTTTTGCAATAGAACTGCAACAATTGCATGCTCAGAAGCAAAGGAAAACAAGATGAAATCTCTATAAAATTTAATACTGATTAACACATGTGTTTTAATCAAGGCTATTTTAATGTCTTCAAAGGATTTTCTGGCCTCAATAAGACATTTTATGGTGGATTCCTTTTTTAGCATGATGTTTAGTGATCTAATTAACTCTACTAGATTAGATATAAATCTTCTAAGAAAATGAATTTTTCCTAAGAAAGCTTGTAACTCTTTAACGTTCCTAAGATGTTTTATTTGTAGGATGGCTTCTATTCCAGTAGGGTCTATTCTTATACCATCTTTTGAAATTATGTGGCCTAACAATTTTCTTCTTCTAACCTAAACAAGGACTTTTTGGGGTTTAATGAGATTCTGAATTTCTTGCATTTAATAAAAACTTACCTTAGATGATCCAAATGTTGATTGTCAAATTTTGAAAATACAATAATATCATCTAGATATATCACAAGGAAATCATGAATTTATTTTGCAAAGGCTATATCCATAGCCCTCTTGAAAGTGGCTTTTACATTCATTAGCCCAAAAGGCATTTTCACATACATAAATGTGCCCCAAGGAGTAGTAAAGGCAATTTTGGGTTGGTCATTTGGATGAACCAAGATTTGGTTGTAACCAGAAAACCCATCCAACAATGAGATTCTGAATGATCCAACTACTCTCTGTAAGATGTGATCAATTTTTTGGAGAGGGTAATTGCCTTTTAGTGACACTTTGTTGGGGTTTCTGAGATCCACACAGAGTCTAATCTGACCAGTTTTATTTCTAGTTGGCACCAAGTTTGAGACTCAATCAGAAAATCTGATTGGTGTAATTATTTTGGCATCATACATCCTCTGAATTTCTTTTTCAATTGCCAACAATAAGACATGATTAATCCTTATAAGTTTTTTTTTGAAAGGCTTTGATTTTATTTAATAGGAATTATGGTGATGGATGATGTTGGTGTCATAGGATTTGACGTCCTCATAACTCCAAGCAAAGACATCCTGAAATTCTTTCAAAAATTCAATGTATTTCACTTTTTCAGTTAGGGGTAATGATTTTGAAAGTTTGATCAGTTTAGGATTTTCGTTGGTGCCTATGTTACATTCCTCTATATTAGACCTTGAAGGTTCCATTTTAGGTTTCCTAGGAACATCATTTGAATCAAATAAATCTTCCATAGGGGTTAATCCCTTTGGTAAGAAGTTATCTTTGAGATTAATTACTTTGGTTTTTTCACTGATTATTTCATCAATTTCAATTTGCTCTAAGTTATCTACATATAATTTGGTAAATTTAGTTGGGTTGAGTCTATCTATTTCATCACCTTCTATCTCATTTATTTCTATCTCATCCTTAGTGTTAGGATTTATTGATGTATCAGTATCTATATTGTTAATGGATTGTAGATTTTTGTGGTTAGGTTTTTTAGAATTTGAACTTGGATATTCCACAATTTTCATCTATATTGTTATTGGTAAACTCTTCTTCTGAAATGAAAAAGTTATTTATCTGTTTATCATCAAAAAATATTTGTCAATTCTTCAAATTGTCTAGAATTGTAGGTCTATGCCTAACTTCAGCAGTGTACTGATGGTTGGGTTGGAAGGGCAATTTGCAGGCGCTGGCAAACATTGCTAAACTATGGGCTTGCATGTTATGTTTTCTGGGAATTACTGCAAGCCTTGATCCTAGGAAAGTGTTAAGTATTTCTATGATAATTCCCCTATAACAACTTCATCTAGGGTCCTTTGTCATATATACACCATTAATCTATTTTACAATTAGTTCAGAGTCTCCCATGACATAAAATCTTTTAGCTCCTATATTCCCAACTAACTTAAGACCTAAAATTAATGCTTCATACTCAGCCATATTATTGGTGCATTTAAAATTCAATCTATATGCGTGGCATTCTGAGTAATCATTTTCCAAATTATATATCCACACTCCTGCTCCTGCTCCTAACCTATTGATTGATCCTTCAAAATCTAAATGCCATGGCATCTCATGACCTATATTTACATTATATGGTGCAACAAACTTTTCATCATTTATAGCAATTTGACCGTCTTGTTCATTGAACAGTTCTATAGTCTAGTCTGTTTCATTTTGTGTAGAAACTACAACTTCTTTTGGTTTTGTATTAGTACTATCTGAAATTTTTTCTTGTGTTTGATCAGCACTATACAGGATAAAAGAATTGATATCTGAGTGTATGGAGTAGATGGGAAAGTTTTAAGGCTGATCCTGACTACTTAGCATATATTTCATTAAGGTTTCTTGGTATATTTTCTTAGGTTGTCCAACAATAAAGATTGTTGCATATGACATATCTAGTTGCAAGGATCCCTGAAGTTTGTCTCCCCATGATCTGGATAATAGCATGCCATACTTTGGTGGGATATAAGCAATTACAATATCCATAAGGATGCTTTTGGCAGGCTATTGGAATAAAGTGACACACAGGTCTTTAATCAATGCTAAACACTTTACCTAACTAGAGCCAAAAGAGAATAAGTCTTTATAAGGCCTTGTAATGTCTAGGTTTAATTTATCCATACTGATTTGGGAATTAAGTTGTGAAAGGCCCCAGAATCCAACATTTCATTATATAGAATTTTGTCATGGGTATTAAGGCTAGTGTAAAAAGGTGGAAATACTCCTTCTAATGGTTTGCCATTAATATCTGGACCAGATATGAGTTTTGATTGGTCATCAAATAAGTTGACTGAATCCTCATTTTCACCAATGTTTAAGGTCTGGGTTATCTGTGATTTATAAGTTTCATTCTTGAGTAGTTTTGTTAAAGGAATTGAGATCTTTAGCTTTGCTATCTCTACTCCCAAATTGCATGGAAAAGAGACTTTTTCTGTTTGAAGGTTTTGAATTTTTGCAACAGGGATTTGAGTAGGCTTGTCTTCTTTTCCTTTATTGGAGACCTCCTTATGTGGATTTTAAAATATGATGTTTTGAGATTTGTCCATTGGTTCCTTAGGTGGAATCAAAGTGGATGGTTTATTAGCAGAAGATTGATCAAAGGTTATGTCTACAATTGTGGGGCTAGAATGATTTGTATTTCCCCTAGGGATAATTTGGAGGATTTTTGAAACAGGGGCTTCTTTTATTTTCTTGGGTTGATTTTGTACTATTTTCTTAGTTTGGTTAGGGACATCAACATTCTTTTTGCTTCTTAGGTTATACTATTTATGAACTTCAAATATGGCAGAATCATATCCCTGTTTGTAATCAAATGATTCCCCAGACTGTAATTGTAATTGCTGTAGCATATACAGTTCCTCCTCATCTTCGGGTTAGAAAAACAATATCCTCATCATTTATTCCCATTAGGTTAATTTGTGTATCCTGTTCTAGATCTTCCGAATGTGATGTATCTTCATAATTTTCTTGAAAAGGAGGCCTAATGTTCTGATTCGGTCCATTTTTTTCCAATGTTTTGGTTTTTTCTAAAATCTTGGTTTCTAACTAGAGGTGCTTGTTGGTTATCCTATTGGGGTTTCCTTTCTATGTTCTCTATTCTATCCATTAGTCTTTCCATAATTTTGGCTAAACTATCTATTTTAATGTTAGACAGTGAAGTTTCATCCTTTGCAGTTCCTCTCCTTTCATTTCTAACTCTAGCCCTTTTAGCTAACAAATTAGCTTCTACACTAACTTCTACACTTTGCATTTCTTCTAATGTTGTGGGGTTTCTTTCCCTAAGTTGGTATGCCATATCTGTGTCAAAACCATCAGGGAACTTTATTAATGCTAAGTCAGGTGGGGGTCTAAGGTTAATTGGGATTGCGTTATATATATTATTGAATCTAGTGCAGTAATCTTGAACAATTTCATTAGGCCCCCTTCTAATATTCTCATATTCTGAAACGATTTATAGGGGATTCTTTTTCTTTTCCCATTTGTTAAAAAATTGATGGTAAAACATATCTAAACTATCAATACTATTGGCAGGCAATGCTCTAAACCATTTCCTAACATCACTAACTAAAGTCTGAGCGAACAATCTCATTTGAACATTATCAGTGTCAATTTCATGCAACTCAAATTAATCTGTCATCTTGTTGACATGTTGTTGTGTAGTGTAATGTCCTGCACCATCAAATTTAACAATTTTACCTTGGTACTCTGCTGGCATAAGATCCAAGGCCACAATAAAGTTTAAGGGAGCATATCTGGCTGCCATTGTTGTAAGTTTGGAGGGGCTAAGATGTGGGGTTGAGGTACTTGGAGATGATGCAGTAGTGTATGAAGAACTAGGACTAGTAGATGATGAATGAGTAATGATAGGTTGGTGAGGGAGTGTAGGTATAAATGGTGGTGAAGAATAGACTTCAGAAGGTATTATTGTTGAAGTTGAAGGGAACAATGTTGAATTCATAGTAATGGACAGTTTTTCAGAAAGATCAGGGGTCATCGCAGTATTAATGGATGATCGTGGTGATTTCAAAATGTATTCATCGATTGATTTATTGGCCTGTTGAACTTCAAGGTCTACAATAAAATCAGGATCTAGAAAAGTTTCATCGATTGCATTTTCAGATTTTGTTCTAAATAATAAAAGATCAAATAGCACATCAAAGGGAAGTTCTTATAAAAATAACCACTCATCAGGACATGAATTAGCTTTAACTAATGGTATTTGGCTAACCGAACTTTATTCTTTTTTAGATTTTCTTGAAATTAGGTTGGGATTATCAACTACTGTGGTAGGGTTTGGATTTGGATTAGCCCTACTAAAATGAGTCTTCATAGAAGCCAAAATTTCAAAATTTTTAATTTTTTTTGTGAGATTTTTTCAAAATAACTTCTAACAACTGAATTTAAGAGGCTCAGAATGTAGATTTAGAATTTTATTAAAGCTTTATTAGGACTGAGGATTCGCTAGTCCCCAGTATGGTCGCCACTATGTTAACACTCAGAAATTTCTCTAGAAGTTATTAGAAGAAATAAAATGACCAAGGTAACCACAAACCAACTTTGGAGCATAGGCTCTAGCCAACCTAGGCTCAGAGAGGGCTCTCTCTATATGATTTAGCTTTGTTTGCTTGGATTTTAGGCTAGTTATGAATGTTCTGGGGGGTTTTGATTTGTATTCAAGATTGGATGGTGGGATCCTTGAAACAAATGGATAGAATGATGTCTTTAGACCATTGGGCTATGGAGTCAATAGAAGGGCAACATAACTGGATCAACTTACTAAAGGGGATGTTCAAAGGGAAAGCTAGCAGAGTGAAGTGCAGGTCTTTAGAACAGGGGGTGAAATGGTTTAAATCAGGGTGAGAGAAAAATTAAGGGTTCTCAGACTGAGATATGAATGAGGAATAGAAGGTAATCGAAAGCAAAGGGCAATTAAGAATCCTTTGATATGGATTAGCAAGAAACAACCTAAACTAAGGAGCAATTAAGAATTCCTTAACTTAGATATTAGTTGAAAACATTTATATGCATAACTGTTAAAACAGAGTGTAATTAAACAAATTTTGAGATATCATTCCAGTTATAGCATTCAGATTCAGAAATACATTGAAGATTGTGGAAAAACTTTAACAAAGATAATGATAAAATATGAAAATACTTGTCTGCGCTTCGCTTAACACATGAATCTTGTGAAATATCTTGTCTTTATTCATCAATCCAGCTTGTTGGCTTAGTCAATCATACAATAGATTTACAGTCTTTTTGATCAAAATACTATAGAAATGTCTAAGAATCCACACTACATACTTCAAATTGTGAAGTATTTATACAAAAGTTTTATTACAAAATATCTCAAACTAACTTGAGATTTAATCTAGGAAATAAAAATATTTTCTTACAAGAAGATAGAGACAACTATTGAACTGTTTCATGTCGTCCCTTGTATTTTGGTACTGCTGGCTTTTATGGTTTGATTTCTAGCCCTTTATGCTGCCTTGTTGTTTGATCTTTCACGTTGGAAGCTTCATTCACTTTTGGTTTTCATCTGATACACTTTGACATTGATACACTTTGACTCTACTGATCTATCTTCATCTTTTTACCTGGTTGCTTTATTTTTACTATACATTAACTTTTTTAGTACATTTTACTATAGTAAATCAATCAATTTTTCTCACAATTCAGCATCAGGTAATTTTATTTTCAACATCCTCCTATATATTTCATCTACCTATGAGTACTTAGAAAAAGTAGGCTTAGTGATGAACAAGTGTTTTACCTCATGCTGGAGGTAAAATAAGTATTGATGATGTACTGACTTGTTCTTTAGCCAGCTCTCTATTTTTGTTGTTGTAATCCTCATGTGTCATGAGCTTGTCATTTATAACTAAGGGACTGAGTAACCCTTTCTCTCTCAAAATTTGAAACTTAGCCATGAATCTATCAATGGCTACCTGCATATTCTAACACTTGTCCTCCAAGTTTAACATTAAGTTTCTCTTAGAAAGGACCTTTCTCACCTCCAAAATGGTTTATGTCCTGTCTTCTATTTCCAATTCCTGAAGCTCATATTTGTTCTTACTGTTAAGGAAATGGATAATCCTGGTAGCATCTTTGAGCATTTCTCCTAATTCTTCCTTGACTCTTTGGATAGCCTCTGTAGCCATCTTTATTAGATCTATCTGTTCAAAAATCACCTAAATGGATGGCCAAATATCATTGACAAAGTAAATGATATTGGTCCATAATAGTTCCTTGGCTTGTCCAAGGGGTTCCTTTAGTGTTAGGTCCTTCTCCATGGATTTTAATCTCTCACTCATTCTGGCAAATTTCTTCACTTCTTCTTTGTGCATGATTCTTGCAAGCTTGTAATCATTTTCCAAGCTTGTCACCTTTTCTTTCAACTTATTCATCTTTGTAGCTTGTATGGACATTTCCTCCATAGCTCTAACCAACTTTGCTACTTCTTCACCTGATGCACCTGCTACTGATGAAGACTCTATGGAAACTTGTTGTGTTGTGGCAATAGGAGCTGTGGGAGCCATTGAGGCTCTCATTTTAGAAGGAATAGTTGCTGAGACTGTTGGGATGACATTTACAGATGTAGTGGCAATATCACTTTGCTTCAATTGGATTAAAGTGTTCAATTCCTTCTCTGTCTCCCTTAACTGATCATTTAATTTTAGGATTAAGTCCATCAATTCTTCATGTCTGGTTTGATTCTCCAAGACCTCCTATGTCTAGGGATACTGTAGCTGAGGTATCTTCATTTTCTTTTTGAGTGCAGGAATGTCATCATTCTTTTTCTTGATCAGTTTTTTAGTAGCTTTAACATCTTTGTGGTCATGTCCTAGTTCAATCACTAAGTCTTCCAAAGACTTGATTTTGGTACCCTTGGCCTGTGAGGAGGCCTTCCCTAACTGATACTGGGTTGGGAGTACTGGTGTAACAAATCCCCAATGGAGAGTGGGGTTAGGTTTGGACCAGTTTGGACTTGCAACATCTCATTAATTGATTCAGCTGTAATTTTGAACAAAACCTTTTGATTAGGGGAGATTATGGCTCTCTGGCTGGGAATGTAATAGGCATGGCACATATGGACAATTTCTGGGAAGAGATGTACCTCTAGAAACTAGTATTTGGGCAAATTTGACTCCCAAAGGCTAATATCATCAGCATGGTTGAGATATTTATCCCTACTCAAGCAATGGATTTTAATTAGGAGTGTATGGGTAGTTGTATCTTTGATTTGGAAATCCTTGTCAGCCAAGGGAAGGTGTTTGAAGTCCAAATGGGGAGTTGTGATAGGTCTGACATCCATGACAACAGGGGCAGCCATAATTCAGTTCTTGTGGATTTGAATTTGGCTTTACAGGTTTACTCAAGGGCTTTAACGGAAACTAGAAATTTTTAGAAGGGTTTGGACGCAGATTTTTTTAAATCCAAAGTAATTTAAATTAATTTTACTTAACTAAAGCACTTCAAGAGTGAATGTTTTCAAATTTTGAAAGGGCGTCTGGTAATTCATTTACAAATACCTGGAGTTTAGGTGAATTGACTTCAAACTAGTGTTTTGGATGACGACAGAAGGTTGAAAGAGCTCTGAGAGCTTTGAAGGTGGATTTTGTAGCTTCTTTCAGGACTAAAATGGGGTTAATTGGTAATTTTCAGGTTTGCAGGTGTCACACTGGCTTGTAGAGGTTTTCAAAAAGCTCAAGCGAAAAAAGATGAAAAAGGGCTTGTCGTCCTTTTTATCAAGCAACGGTCACTTTTTGGCTGGTAATTTTATGAATGAATAGTAGTTTGTTTATCGGGTTGAGTGGGGAGGTGGTTTCCTGTGCCATCACACTACTTTTATGGATGAAGTGGTATTTCGAAGGGGTCACCTGATCTACCTTCGTGCTTGACATGTAGCATATGGGGTTTGGGGCAAAACCACTTTATCAGACGGGTAAAGGTTGGGCATCGGGCAGATCCGATATGGATATGGATTGTTAGATCCAGGCGATGATGATTGGACAGTAGTCGGGTGAAGAAGGTGCACGAATGAAATGTACTGAGGTGCTGGGGGGTCAATAGCTTTAATCCTCGACAATTTGGGATTTATTCAGAGTTAATGAGGGGATTAATTGATCGGGTGATCTTTAATGACGGGATTAACCCAACATTACTGAAAACTAGTACATTAAGCAAATTGTGTCGGGGATATGAAGTAGGGGGTCAAATATAGTTTATAAATAAACCAAGGGTTGGGTTATTTATATAGGGGATTTAATTAATATACGAGAAAAGTTATATCAGGATTAACATAATTATATCAAAAATTAATATGAAATGTGATGAGCGGAGTGGATATACCCCTAAGTAAAGAAAGGTAATTTTGTGCATACACTTTATACTTAGGATAAAATATTTTTGTGGATTTTTCAAATGAAAAGGAATTTTACATGGAGTTGCTTTACTTTTCCTGGGCAAATGAAGTTTAACCTTAGGAAAAGGGGTTTTATTAGGGTAGTGAAGGGGGATGACTTTTATGAAAGATATTCTAACACTTGATGTCCATAAGTCATTAAGCCAAGGGTCCAGTCCCACCAAAAGTCAGAGAAATGCTCTGAGCCTCTTTGACTTGAAGGATTTAAAGTACTAGAACATACTTGTGGATAAGAAATTAGTAAGTAAGAGGAAGAATGTGTAGGTTTTAACCCCGTATAGAAATTACCTGCATATGAATTCTAAATCACAAGAAAATAAAAAATGCGAGAGCATAACCCATAAAACACATATACACAGAGATTTCCCACTGGATCTCAAAACGAGACTACCAGCTTGATTTTTCATTATATTCCTTTCAATGTTACAATACATATTTATACATGCCGAAGCATCCAATACCATGGACCGAAAACCATCGCGTCCAAAACCGTGGACCAAAAAACCATAGGTAGGTTCGCCGAACCTAATATAGGGTCCAAAAAAAAATTTCTCGGGGCGCTGCCCCGAACCCCGTAGAGGGGGGCTACCTGCCCCCCTCTAACCCCCCAGTTCACTACGTAGGTTAGTCGTGGAAAGAATATAACACAACCCAACAAAGAGGAAAAGAAAGAGTAGGTAAATTAGCATCAAGAGCGTTAAGTCAAGCTAAACTTCGAAATTTGTTTGATGATTTTAAAACAGAAATTCTTAATAATCTAACAAAACAAGTAGAAAATTTAAGAATGCAAGATGAAGGAAAATAAAATGTTGATATTTGTGTTGCATAATCACATGATGTTAAACATTGTCCATCATTACCAAGGTTGAAGGAAGTTTACTAAGAGGACAATGGGGCAAGTCAATTGTCAATGCATCTATGTTATGTAGCTCCAAGAGGACCATGGTAGCTTATTCAACCTAATATGATGCAAGAGCCTAATTCACTATTTCAAGCTTATGCACATCCACCTCAAAGTAATTGGAACACACTCTTTCCTTGGTAACATTGGCCATCTCAACCCCAAAACCAATCTTGGAAGCAAGTTTGGCAAGGAACTTATGGGAGTGATCCACAATATCCTCAATATCCTCCATACCAAACTCCATGTTGTCCTTACCATTCACCTCCACCACAACCACAACTCCATCCACGTCCATCTCAAATATACACTCCCACTCAACTACATGTACCACCATTTCCAAACCCACACATTGAAGTAGCTCAGCCCACTTACAATGCTGAGGTACAAAAATTCCAAACATCTCATTTTGAGATTAATGGTATTCACCATAGCTCAGGAAGAGTATTACAAAAAATTGATTCTCTTGATGTCATTGAGGGACTACATCTAGAAGAAGAAGATTCGAAAGAGAAGATCGAAGAATCATGGGCTGCACTTTATGAAGAGCAGACAATCAGAGATTGAGAAAGCTTCCTCATGGTTACTATCAAATCCTCCATGTATTCAAGAGATCAATTAGCAAAAAGAGGAACAATTGAAGGTCATGGTAGAAGAATACTTCCAAGATGATCCAAATCAGCAAGTGGACTAGAGGCATCCCAACTATACTGAAATATAGTTCCAGATAGCCACTAAGTTGCAGTAATACTCTCTTCTTCAATTGTGCTTGATATCATCAAAGTCAAAGCATTTGATCACTCAAATCTAGATACATGTCAAAGCATACATCTCAAGCCTCCACATCATTTTTTCTATCATCTTGATGTGCACATGGCTCCATTGGAAGTATTCTTATACTTGAAAGTGATTTTGTTTTTCAAGTAAGGTAGGATAGAAGAAAAAAAATTGGTGAAAAAAGAGAAAAAAATAAAAATCTCAGGTGAAAAACCTCCTTGGAGGTGTTTGAGATTGGATCATTGATTGAAAACCTCCATGAGGCGTCAATGGGTTGGGGGGAAATTAAAAAAAGAGGAGAAAAGAACAATATCCTAGGTGAAAACCTCCTTTGAGACACCTAGGCAGACCTACTAGTTGAAAACCTCCTTGAGGCAGCTAGTAGGCCTAGAAAAAAACAAAGAGAAAAAATAAAAAAATATTCGCTTCATGTATCTCTTTGATGAATGCATGTACTCTCCAACATCTGCAAGCAACAAAAACAAGTTGGTACCACAATAAAAATTGGCCAAGCCTAGTCAAAAAAAGTCAAATTTTGACTTTCTCCTCCTTTTCTCAAATGCTCCAACAAGGCAAGGCCATGCCAATCCATCACCCTCATCTATTTTCAACATCCACCGATCATTCTCAAGCTTCTACCATTAAGTTTGCTTGTTGTCCTAGAAAACTACAGGATGCTTTGTTTTACTACAGGAGACAAAAATACATAGAGCATAATTTTTTTTTTCATAGCTAAAACCATGCATCCATTTGCCAAGTTGTTTCAAGGGGAGATGCATATGGATGATGGTAACATGCTCAAGGAATTTCGGCAAATTCCAGTGCACAGTTTCTGAGAAATTAGCCTCCATCACCTACATCCATTTTTGTTTTTTCTCGATATCCGGGCATCCATTTAAAAAGTTGTTTCATGGGGAGATGCATATGGATGATGGTAACATGCCCAAGCAATTTCAGCAAATTTCAATGCACAGTTTCCAAGAAATAGGCCTCCATGACCTTCAGTCACTTTTAGTTTTTCTCGATATCCATGCATCCATTGACTGAAATTGTTTTATGGAGAGGTGCATAATGATGATAGCAACATGCTTAGGAATTTTTAGGTCAATCCATTCTACCGTTTGGGAGATATGGACAAAACAAGTCGATGTCCTCAAAACCTACAGGATTCCCTAAGATCCTACAGGATACAAAACGGCACCTACAGGATTGGAAGTGAGTAGTTTTTAAAGAGAAAAACAGAGGTTGGTTTCATCAAGCAATGTTAAGGAGGTAGGCTCTACATTTCCCCACATTTTTCCAAGTGAAAGAAACATAAAAAAACCCTTCTAGTTTGTTGAAAGTGATTGTAGCATAAGGGAATTGTATACACATAATTTTTAAATTTGGTATCAGACATATACAAACCTCCATCCATCATAGAAAAATGACAGGGGGAACTCATCAACACAGTGAGGATTCATCAGTACCCTCTTGTACTAGAGATATTCACAAGGCACAATTGGATGGGTTTCTTTGAAAAATTGCGGGGATATGATGATGAAGTAGCCAAAGATTTGCAGTCGGCTTCAGCATGGAGATCCAGAGGTCAAAGAAGCTCCTCCAGAGCTTAGTAGCAGCATCAGGATCATCAACATCATCCTCCAACACCTGCACATCAACATCAACTCAGCATCGACATTCATGTCTCTCCAACAACCATAAAGTAGGTACAGGTATGCAATATTCTTGACCTCTACTATTGAGCATATTATAGTTAGAAATTTGTTGTCAATGCATGAGAGATGAGTTTTATAAGCTAAGGATGGGTCAGTAGTCGTAGCCACCTTCAACTAGTTGATTTTATCTCACTCCTTCACTCATGAAATGTTGAAAAGTCAAATTATGAAGGGCGATTATTTCAAGGAATGAGGACAGTAGTTAAAAGAAGAAAGTTTTGCAAATTCCAAGTCACGACAATACTCCAACCCCTCCATCCACTTCATAATCCCTATCTATTCATCATTCATCCATCCCATTTCATTCTTGAAAAAAAACAAACAAACAAGCAAATCATCCTCTCCATTTTCACAAACCTAGACTACTCCCTTTGATCCCTAGCATCATCATCCAATCCCTCTTCATCATTTCTCATCACTCCCATACAATTAGAAGACTCTGAAGGAAGAAGGAATGACTACTACATGAAGGCATAATGCTGCTACAAGGAGGAAGAAAGGGAAAAAAAAGTGTTAAAACCCAAAATGGCAGTGCCTAAGAGAGACCTAATCAAAACAGAGAACTCCAAAGCCATTAAGCAATCATCTAGGCCACAAGGGAGAAGAAGAAGGAAACAAAAGGAAATGAGGTATCCACCATCAAAACAAAACTCAAATAGTAGTAATGAAAAGAGGCTTTCCAAGAGGTCTTTAATCTCTTTCTAGCTTTTGTCCAAGGCCTAAAAGATGTTATAGAAATGAGAGAAAGGCATGAGAGTCAAGTTGAGTGCCTACCCTGGGCTCAAACTATCATTTATGCTCAAAAATAGTTTCCTGTAGTTTTAACAGGGTTTCTTGTAGGTTTCCTGTAGTTTTGACATGAATTACTACAGGATGTCCTAGTTCTCATCTAAATGCATTTTGAAGGTGTTATAAGTGTTCAAATGACAGAACAAGGTAGCAGAAAGTTGATAAGGGTGTGGAAGACCTTGCCAAACTGAAAAATATTCAAGAACCCATTTTGAATAAGGGGAAGAAGGCAAGCTAATGGTCTCAAGAAACAATGACTTTTTTTTTTGCACAAATATGTTTTTGGTCTTCTCATTGCAGAATTTACAGCCAAGATTCTTAATGCACAAGAGAGAGGCCACCAGGGCCATGGATGAGGCACAATGAGGTCACTAAGTCGTCAGAGTTTGAGCAACACTTTCAGCAGGGGGGTATGATGGGCCTCTAAATTAGACACAAATTAAGGCCCATGACTCTAAATTAAACATAAATTAAGGCCTATGACCATCCTTAAACACATTGAACCTCTCTTTTTGCATTAGATAATTTATTTTTAACTTTAATATATTCATCAGGAAGGTTTATGAATAATTGCATATTTGTGCCTAATATTATTTATTTTCGTGGAATATTATGAGAATATTGGGAAGATTATGAAGGCTTGGAGGAGGAGATAATTTAGGGACTTGTTCCCTACTACAAGAGGATAAATAATAAACAATAAATCAATAAGATATCATGGAATTATGGCACAGATTATGGAACTCCAATGATTGAAAAAATCTAGGAATGTATTCCCTACCATTTAATGTAGATTCCTAGTATTGGGGACCAGATCCACTAATCAAGAGATTTTGGTGGGGAAATCTTCCTCCATTCATGGGGAATGATTCCTAATATTTTTGTATAAGTATGAAGTTGAATTTGCCTCTAGGGAATGATTGAGAAAATCTAAGAATGTGTTCCCTGCCATTTAATGCAGATTCCTAGTATTGGGGACCAGATCCACTAATTAAGGGATTTTGGTGGGGAAAGCTTCCTCCATTCATGGGGAATGATTACTAATCATTTTTTATAACAACCAAGTCGAATTTTCCTCTAGGGAGATATTTTCATTAGTGTTCTTGCGGAGAGAACTCGTATTTTTGCAGCTCCATTGTATTTTTTTGCAGGGATGTAATTGTATTGAAGAAATAATGAAGATTGATGTCATGTTCAGCTTCTAAATCTTGTTCTCCTCCATAGGTCTCTAAGTTCCTTGGGCTTGGCCATTCCAGGAACCTCAGAGCCCTTTTGTATCGTTTTCTTTCCTTCTTTTCATTTCATATTCACATGCATATCTTGTTTTTATTTCTTTCTATTTCTGCATTTAGTATTAATGATTTCTTGTTGTAGGATTGAATTAAATGGCTGATGTAAGTTCTTTTGCATGATCACAATAATTATTTCATCCTTGGAAAAGCTTTGGAAGTTCATAATAATAATTGAGCTGCTTGGATTAGCTTTCTTATTCCCAAATCTAGATTTCTGAAACCCTTTTGTGGCAAAGAACAATAAATTTATGTTATTTTTTTAAACATACTAACGAGCTTCAATCGAGTTGATCCTACTTGCATTAGATCAAAAAAAAAATCTAGTTCATAATAAAAATTACCCCATTGCATTTTCACTTGATTTGGTTAGGAAATGTTTAGATTTACTAGCTTACTAGTTCTCGAATTTCTACATTTTCGACTAGTAATGTTTTTCAATTTTTTAGCATGGGTTAACAGAGGTCTTTTGAATGATTCCACTTGGAATGGGGACCTAAGACATCCTAGTTAATAACAAAATTTTTACCATCCAATTTGTATTTGATTTTCTTGGTCATTCGATGAATTATAGTAAATCTGTACATCCTATACTAAATCACTGTAGCATCTTGTAGGAAACCCTGTTTTGAGCCTGAATTGAGAAAAATCATCATTGAAGCTGGGATTAGGCCTCTACTTGACCTCCATGCCATCAAGACCATTTTAACCCTCTTTCTCCTCACTTATTTCAACATTTTTCTAGTTTTCAAGAGTAGGATTTCATTTCCATTTCTTCTATCTTCAGTCTTACATTAGACCTCATCAATGATTTCATCTTATTTTGCAAATTTCCTCATGCATGAAGTAGAAATCTAGCTCATTAAACTTTGTTTTTCCAGCTTATTGAAATTCTTCTTGTTTACATGATTTTTGGGCAAATATCATTGTTTGATGCAGTGCATATGTTTCATAAGTAGAGAGAGATATCATAGCAAGCAACCTCCTTCCAACTTCATCCATCCATGATTACTCCTCACTTTCACTAAGACCCTCACCAATTTCATCATTTTTCATGGAAACTCCTCCAAGCATGTTGAGAAAATCCAACCATCTCCCAACCTTGGTTTTGATTTCTAAGTGGTCCTAGGCACTCCCTTGTCTCATTCCATCCACAAACCACCTTCCCTAAGCTTTCTATCACCTTCAACATCCATCATTTTGCTCTCGATTGTATCATGTAGGTTTTAAGGGGATCCTATAGGTTTTCAGAAGATCCTGTAGGAAATCCTGTAGCATCTTGTAGGAAACTTTGTTTTGAGGCCGAATTGAGGAAAAGGCCTCTAAGAAGCTAGAAAAGGGTCCCTACTTTTCTCCCAAGCCTTTTGACCATTCACCATCATATCCAAGCCACCTGCCACATCACCAAAAGAGATTAGCTTTCACACTCTCACACGAAAAAAGATAAAAATAAAAACAAATTTATTTTATTCATTTACATGCACAACAATAGAAGGTTTGATGGTTTGAATCTACATGCTTAGGATAGTAGGATTGCATACATGTTAACTTATCATTCTTTTGAAGCAAAGCCTCTTAGCAGTTAGTTAGAAAATGGTGTGTTTTATCATTTGATTTCAGTCTCTTTCCTTGACTTTCCTTCTTGCAATAGGTTAAGGTTCCATTTTGAACATTTCATTTTATGCAATTAGTTTAGGATTTGACTTCAGTACATGCAATCCATTACATCATGACAACAAAGAAAGGACACATTGTATACTATAAATTTAGTGATGATACCTCTTAAGTTTGTACGAACCCTGGGTTGATAATTAAAGTCAGTAGCTTTGGGATTTGCATAATTCTTGTTGCAATACCGAGGCTCATCAGATGCCCTGGTTGGCTCTTTTGGTTTGAGTCCCACATTCATGCTTGGAATATGGCATTGGAGTAATTGGCTGAAGAGAGATTTGGCTCATCCAATCTATGGTCAAGTGGAACATGGTAGTCCCATATCGGGTTGGCTTTTGCATTCATTAATAAGAGGTTATTTCCTTATTATATTATGTGTAATTGTACTAGTTTATATGTGGATCTATGCCTGATGTGTCCTTCATATTTCTATTATTATTATGTTGATTATAAGCATGTATTATGACAGTGATGACGTATGTCTCTACTCATGTTTTGGTTTGTAAATGGATGAACAATGTATATATGACCTAATAGATGATAATGTGGCTAATGATATAAGGAAACAATGCTTCTTAGTGATTCTCAAGTAAGTATGAGACCTCTATGCTCATATTTGTTGTTTAAACCTTTAGATTATATATTTGTGACATGTTTGATGAAATGCTTGGTATGGCTAGTAGGGGTCCAGTCTAGTCCTTGTGGATGTTTTTGCAAATGTATCTTTGTTCCGCTATAAAATTTCATTTCTAAACCTGTTATTGAGTTTTGGGAAATGACCTAGGCTCTGGACATGAAAAAGTGGCACAAATCCCAGAGTCTCAAGAACAGATCTAGGAGGAAAAGTCCTCAGACCCACGCATGCCTTGTTGTGCGAGCATCTGCAGCCTCCCAAGCGCACCCTTGTCCATATCAAGGGAGAGTATGGGGGTTTAATGGTATAAAAAACTCAGTGGGACCCAAGGGTTGGTTACCTGAGTGGTGGAGATGGCTCCTCAAAGTTATGTTGCTAACGTGGAAGGTTTGTGTGGTGTGTTTCTATCGATTCAACTTCCTTAATTGACACATAGGGAGTCGAATCATATCATAGTAACCTCTCATCACATATTGACCCTGATGTCTAGTTACTTGGGTACATGTGGGATGAGGGTGTTACAATCTCATCCTTTTAAAGTTGATATAGTTTCTACTACATTTATGGAAAAAATTAAAAATACACATGGAAACCAAAAGATTATTCTAAGTGACAAAGATCCCATTTTCACTAGAAATTTTTGGATGGACTTATTTTCTTATATTGGTACTCAATTAGCTCATAGCTCATCTTACCATCCTCAACCTAACGAGAAAACTAAGATAGCAAACAGATTTTTAGAAGGATATATTCGTTGGTTTTGTATCTCATAAACAAACACAATGGATCAAGTGGTTACCTTTGGTTGAATGGTGGTATATGTAATATCCCTAACCCAGAATATTCCTTAAACCCCAGCAAAGTCTCAACTAGAAAACGTACAAGTGGTATAGTAGCCTAGAAAATCACAAAGATATAATAACAGTAGTGCAACAACAATAGTGTATATATGAAATATAAACAGATACTCAAGAAATGCAGTAAGAAATACTAAGCCATTTTATTATACTGAGTAGGAAAATGAGTATAGGAGGTGATCAGAAAGATGGCACCTCAACTTGTGTAAGGCAAGTGAAGAAATACACTCAGAATAGCAAAGGAATGGCTTCTCTCTGAACTGTGTCCCAGCTGCTGGAATACTGTCATGTTGTTGTTGCTGCTGCTGAAAATAAAATGAGGGTTTGGGGCTATTCCCCTCCTCAGAAAAGGTTGAAACTTTGGAATCTGACTCTACTCAAGAAACCCATAAAGCTTTTCTGAAATGGATGACCTCCAAAAATCACCCCCTTGGGGATCTGCGTAGTTCCTTAATACTTTGCATTGCCATTGAAGGAACCCCTCTATAACTCAACCTGAAAATCTGTCAAAAATCCTCCAATATGCAAGGGTTGATCCCTTATTCAATCACCCAGCATAAATCCTCCTACAAACCCAATCCAAAACTATTGCCAGAAAAAAATTGCGTCCCTCTCTCTGTGTTGCGTAGTCCTCCAAAATGTTGATGAAACTGTTGTTGAAAAGCTGATAAAACTACTGCTGAAATGCTAATATAAATACGCTGCCTGAGTAGGCACTCAAATTCCCTTGGGGCTAAGGGTGAGATCTTCGAACGGAGACACTCAATGCACTAAACAGTGTTGCAAACTAGCTAAACAGCCAACATGCTCTAAGTCAAAATGACTATCACAAATGCTCATAACTAAATGATCAAAATGAGGGGGATCCTCTCTCTTTTATAGCCTTTGCCTTTCTCGATCCCAAGGCTCACCTCCTCCTATGTGATTCCCCTCTTGCCACATTTTTCTTCCCTCCTATGTAGTCCCTCCATGTGTCTGCATGGGCTCCATTTTTGTGTCCCCCTTTGGCCCCCTTGGCTCCCCTTTAAGTCACAATGTTGTGCTACTAAGAAGTGACTTTTTATTTTAAAAGTGAGTTATGTCCCCCATACTCACTTTTTTTATTTACAAATAACTATAGAAGGCAAAAATTGAACAAAATCAAATATTCCAATTAGCCATGCCAGCAAGTTTTCCAACACTTAAAGGATAATCTCACTCTGTCGTAGAATCGAATGGAACAACAAGCAAATCAGCATCGCATTGAAAAATGTTTTGACATAGGAAAATGGGTATTTTAAAACAAATGTCCCTCAAGTGAGCTAAGGATAATATATTATCGCCCAAGTATTATGGTCCTTACAATGTGTTGCAAAATATTATCACTATATCATACAAATTGGAGCTTCATGCATCTTCTAGCGTACACCTAGTTTTCCATGTTTCATGCATAAATAAGGTTACCAGTGACAAGCTCATAGTTCAAACAATATTGCCAGAACTTGACGAAGAAGGAAAATCATACTGGAGCCTGAAGCAGTCATAGAAACAAGAACCTTATAGCTACATAATTGATCAATTTCAAATTATCTCATTAAGTGGAAGAACTTACCCGCTGAAGATTCCACATGGGAGGATTAGAATTTCATACAGAAGCATCAACAACTACTCAAGCGTTGAGGACAACACATTTTTTGGAGAGGGGCATGCTAGGACCCTATAATACTAGTGTAATCCACTATTAAAGGATCGAAATTATCTTCCTCAACATTATAAGGGAGACCACCTGATCAAGACCTTATAGTAGCTCCTTTTCCATTTGGAATGGTGGTTGCAACTGGTTAAACTAAATCCAGTTACCTTCTCTCTATCTCTACTGGATTAAAGTATGACTTTCACCTAACAATAGAGAAGAGACATCAGATCATCCCTCTTGTTGATTAAGCAACAAAGTGATCCTTAAGT
Source organism: Pinus taeda (assembly GCA_000404065.3). NCBI lineage: Eukaryota > Viridiplantae > Streptophyta > Pinopsida > Pinales > Pinaceae > Pinus > Pinus taeda. The sequence goes on along the minus strand of APFE031170891.1, from coordinate 249,047 downwards.
TAATCTTGGGCTCAACCAAGCCACAACTAAATTTTTCCTTTTTGATAAGAGGACTTCTAGGAATATAGGATTAAATCTAAATGCAAGCAGAAAGAAATAAATCTTAAACCTATCTCAATTAGGAAGATGTAGATCTAACCCAACCAAGAGAATTATTTAAATGATTGATATTTAAATATGTTTGGCTCATAATGAATATCAATTTATTTTTTTTGTAGGTGTGGTTCATGAACACTTTGGTCAGTGAGTGGTCACTACATCCACAAAAAAATCTGGGCTAATCGCCCCTCGGCCTACTGGAAAGACCTAACCCCAAGGGCTTCGGGTAGAATCGACCCTGTGACCTCTTGATGGCGAGGCACGATTCTTGACCAACTGAGCTAACCCTTGGGGCTATGAATATCAAGTTAAAAAAGTAATTCAATTAATTATGAATACCAAAACACACTTTGTTCAGAGATCTATTAACTAAGATAATTAATCAATAAAATTTGGGAAGTAGTTCACAAAATGATGATGATTGTTCAATCAATAACTTTAATGATTAAACAATAATATAAGGAAATAGTTCACAAAATATTAATGTTTGTTAAATCATAATTAAAAGACTAAGTTCTAAGTAAGTAGTTGCTTAGAAATCAAAGTTCAGCACATAAGAGCAGAGATAAATAACAAAATATTATTGAGGCAAATTACTCACATCGACAATAGTACAAAAATATGAATGAAAATGACACATTTATGCTATTATAAAATAAAACCAATATTAAAACAAAAGTATTTTAAACACCAATTCATTGAAACTATTTCTCTGGCTCCGATCTCCAACAGTCCTTTATAACTCATAAACTTTGTTGTTAAAACAAGAGTTGAAATAGTGCAAGATCTACTCCCCATACATACTTTAGATTTGCAAAAGATAAATCCCATACTCGTCATATCTAAGATTGATCATCTCTAACTACTGTATGAAACTCTTATTACAATAGTACTTTTAAGAATTCCAGAATTGCAGAGAAGAGAAGCCATTTGCACATCCTACAAACCATTATTTATAATTTACAAGAATGATTTCCAAATAGGAGAGTTGTTGAAGAGTAATTCAGCTCCAACAATTTTCATTGGTCCAAATTCCTTTTATTTTGTTGCTGGAGAAATCACATTGATTGAAATATTCTTTTCCTCATCTCTTCAACTATTTTCCTATCAAAACCAATAAAAATTCAAATAAAATACAAATTAAAATCAAAATACCAAATATGGAACACAAAATATCTACAATCAAAACTTAAATAAATAAAAGGAAATTTGAGATTTTCATTGATTCTTGTAAATATCTAATTGGTCAAGGAGAACATAGAGGAATGGATCTGTATTCAAGTGAGGTTATGAGCAAATGAAAATGCATAAAATTAAACTCAGAAAATTAATTTTGTTTACAAAATTGGATCTTAATCTTCTGCTTAATTTTAAACCCATTAAATGATCTGCTATGATTATGAAACCATTTAAAAAGTATTCTCCATGATGTTTTCTATTCAACGAGACATCCTAAACCTCATTTGGCCAAGTAAAACTCAACTTATGAGTTTCCAAAGTTGAAGAATTAAAACTGCAAGAATTCTGGAAAATTTGTTGCCTAGGCCAAAAATAAGGAATTTTTTATTAAAAGCTAATCCTAAATTAAATTACAATTATTTATTAATTAGTATTAATTTAATTTTAACTACAATATTAAACTATATTTATTATAAACTAGTTATATATAATAAAATAAACTTTAATTAAAAAAATGAATTTAAAAGTTAATTAAAAATATAATTATATTATATATTAATATTATAATTAAAATACAATTATATATTTATAATATAAACCATACTAACAAAAAAAAAACAAAAACATTTATGTGGATTTGGATATATACATGGATCGAATAAATATGGAGTTAACATGTGAGGTGGAGAACATATGGAGGTGAGGGAAGAGATGAGACATAGATAACAGAGGTCATGAGTCATAAGGGGACCTTATAATAATAAAAAATAGTCACGACATAAACTCATATCGGGTATCAAAAGATAAGTAACATCGTAAGTTTTGAAAATGTGCACAAACAAAAACTCTGATATTCAATATTCCAATATCGGGATATCGAAACTTTTGAATATCGGGAGAATTAAATTGAAACTTTTAAATATTGGAAGAGTTAAATTAGAATTTTTAAATATCGGAAGATTTATAATGGGGTACACTTTTTTTATAAGAAGAGAAGAGGTGAGGTGAAGTAGGGTCCACTTGGAGTGGAATTAAAAACTCTACAAAATGAGCTACAACCACTTTGCAATTTTGAGATTTCGGGTCTCGTAATTTCTTTTAAAATTATTTATTGGAATAAATTACCGAGATCCTGAAAATGCATTTTTAACTATTCTACAATTTGGCTAGGAAATTTTGTAGAACTGTTAGTGAAAAATGAAGAAATTAGTAAAAACTAACTAGGGATTAATATTTGCAATGCATTACTAATCTAATTACAAAAATTAAAATAATATACATTTTATACATTTTTTTAACTTAGGCGATAAAAATGATCAAAATTCGGATGAGCACCATTTGCAAATCGTGTAACCAAATGAGATGATACAAATATCGATGGAAAGCTAGCAAAAATTTCAACTCAATGAAGCAATCAAAATAAAAATCTGACGAAAATGAAAAAATGGTAAAATTGTAGGATACTTAACCAAAAAAATATCAAAAAGGTGATTAGCCAAAAATTAATGAAAGGATCCCCATTATTTGAAATAAAAAAAAACCCAAATTGGGGGGTGTTGGGTTTTCCTTACAACATTGGCAACATACTCGGAATAACCAACTATCTCTGGTTAAAGATGATGAACTTTACCCAAAGGTTCAAATAGTGGAGTCCGTTGAATTCAAATAATAAAACATTTCCATGGGTCCCACATAAATAGATTAAGCAATATCTGTTTGAAAGAATAAGTACTCAAAAGCAGACTTGAGTAATAATCATGAATCTAAAATTTTGGAAATTTTTATTTTAAAATTGCCTCATATGAGAAAATAGAAGAAGGTAGAGATAGGATATTTTTGATAAAGCATATATCCATTGTTATGAATGGTCTCTGACATTGCTTCGTTGCCAGTGAGCCTGAACAGTACCCCAACAAAGTTGTTTTTTATGTCATACAAACTTAGCCCCGCTGCTAGCAAGCGTCCATGGCCCCAACAGGTTTATTTATATTTCCCATGCTTCCTCTTTTAATCATTGTTTTGATAAGCGCATTTGCGAGCTTTTAGTTTATGATGTACCTGAGTGAAAGAGGTGGGATGGTAATAAAGGCTTATGTTGATGGATATAATACTTTCATAATGTTGACTCCAAAAATATTTTCCCACAACTATCAATCAGAGGTTTTATAAAGTGGAGGTGTGGGTAGGATCCATTGAGTTAAACTCGGGTCAGTATTTTCCTTGAAAAGGTGAATTATATCACTTATAAAAGATGTTTCTTCCTCCATGAAAAATTTTAAAGTAAGAGGGATTTATGGTTCCATAAAGATATACCTTTAATGATAGATGAAATTCATTGAAATAGATATAGTAAATATTTTCCATGTATGCCAACCATTTTTGGGTGAGGAAAAGGCCTTCCACGTGAATCATAGCGGAGTCACCAAAATCAAGTCATAATCAATCATGAAATGAAAAATAAAATGAAGGGAAAAATAAATCAATAAATTCTAAACATTTCAAAGTGACAAAAAATCGAAATTTAAAAGGCAAAACCCAACAAGATTAGCTATAAATGTCTCAACAAAAGAAGTAAAAGAAGATAATCATGTGAACGTTTTTCTTTTGTTCAAAATCTAATAATTTTATCCAGAGGAATTATAAGCGATGATGCTCTCAAAATGTAAAGGGTGAATAAAAGTGTTGAGAGATAATAAGCTAATGATAAGTCTTTATCTACTACAAATTTTCTTGTTCCAAAGCAAAATCCTACATAAAAGCATCTTAACCATTTTCTAATAAAAGAAATGCTTAAGAAACAGATAAAGGTTCATAAACTCAATTTAGCTTATTCGATGAAGATCATTACCGTTTCTCCCAAAAACTTGAAAGTAAACTAGAAAAAGGAGAATGAGTTCCAAATCTAACACAGTAGAGGCGTGAAAAGTTTATGGAGAGCTACAAAAACAGAATTTAAGATCAGAAAAAACTAAAAACTAAACTAAAAGTAAAGAAATGAAAATGAATGAAAGTGGGCATATGAAACTTACCATTGGAGAATTTCATTTAATCTTACTTGAGAGATATCATCTTCTCTAATAAAAGATAACTTCTTCTTTTAATTAAAATCAAAAGCATGAAATATTTTGGGATTTCTGCCCACCAAGAGAAAATGGAGAATAGGGTTTTATCGGCGGCTCCTTCCTCTGCAACTCATGCGCCACACTAGAGTGCCTTGAACAACATTGCCCCTGCATTTCGTGCTCTGCTCAACCCTTGCTATGAGGCTCTGCAAAGGCAGACGCATCACTCAGAGAAACAACATCAAACTCAGCTTTTAAGGGATCTCTTTTGCCCCTCTACAACTCTTTATGCGGCACTAGCGCTTACATCCTCAACTGATGGCTGGCTTTTCCTTCGGCTTGTTGGTGACCATGGTAGACATTCTGAAGACTCGCGTGCCTGTGCCAATTGCCCAGATTTTTCTCCCAGGACAAAGACCTTGGACGCGCTCCAAGCGTGGGCCTCTTTCGCCCTTCCCCAAAAAAGTTGTGAGGCAAGGGTTTGTATGATGCAAAGGTCCATTCGACCCCTCCAAAAATTCGATTGCCTATCCTTAGAAGCAGATCAAGGCTGGAGCGATAGCTGCCATCTACAACAGCCTTTTCTTCCCCCACCACCTCAAGTTAGTCAGGAGACAGAAACCCCAAAAGATTCAACCATTGTTTTGCTCCAGGAAGCGTTTGAAAACTTCTCTGCCCCCTTTCAGGTTCAAATCTCACAGATCTCAGGCAAGACCATTCTGTAATGGTTTTACCCTTCAGATTTGGTGCAGGATCTCAAAGTAAAACTGGAACGTCGAGTCGGTATCCCCTCTACCCTACAGATACTTCTCTTTCAAGGTAAACAACTCAATGATCCTCTTCCCTTCTCTTCTTACAGCATAAAAGATAATATCTCTTTAGTGTTTTCCCTTCGCTTGAGAGGCGACGCTGTAGGGCAATCTTCTTATGCTCCTCCTTTCTCCTACAAAGCTGCAGTTCACTCTAAGATTCCCTTCTCCCCTGAGGCTCCCAAGCCCAAGCCTTTCCTGGTTGACAAGTTAGAGGAGGTTCCCTCTGTTGAGCTCTCCCACCCGGACCTTGCAGATAATCTTCAAAAATTTGCTAAAAGGGCCATCATCTGCAGATTCAAGGGGCTTTGGCCATGCTCTAAGGACCTCTACGACTGGATCCATGAAAACTGGACTCATCATTGCAAGGTCAGCTTCTGCTCAAAAGGATATTTTATAGTTCTGTTTGACAATCCTAAGCATTATGAACAGGCCTTAGAAGAAGGTCCTTGGTTTATGGGTACAACAAGACTCTTCTTAACTCCATGGTTCCCAGATTGACCCAACATCTGCAGTCATCACCAAAGCGCCTGTCTAGATCAGACTTCCAAATTTACCAGCTCACCTATGGCATTTAGCAGTCTATAGGTGTATTGGAAACACGTTGGGCCTCTTTTTAATGGGAGATTTTATGCGGGAACATCAAGGTCTCTACACATATGCCAGAATATGTGTGGAGCTAGATCTTAGCAAGGGTCTTCCAGATCAAATCAATCCCAAGATCAATGATTTTGTTTGGACCCAGAACCTGGACTACGAGAACACTGCCTTCCGTTGTTTCCATTATCACCTAATAGGGCACCTACAGAATTCTTTTCCCATCACTCCCTGCAAAAGCGAAAAAGGGCAATATTGCAAAGACCAAACCCAAATGTTGGGCCCCTTGTCCTCCACTGCCAGCAATGAGCTTTTATTCCTCAAGCTCGGAAGATAAGGAGAGCGATGCAGATCCGGACCAGGTGCCTCAATCGTCGGTTCCACCCATTGATACTCCTGCGCCCACCTTTGTCTCAGCCTTCTCCCAAAAACGCATCCATGAGACCTCCTCTTCTCAATCAGATAAGGAGATCCCCCTGTTGGAAAATTCCAGTCTTCAAGTTGTTTTAGTTCATTCTCCCCAGGATGGCTGGATAAAAGTCAATAAAAAGAAAGGGAAAAAACATCGTGTTGAGAATTATGCCCCTGTGGGGTAAAAGTCAGTTTTTTCTCTCAAGTTAACTAATGTAGCTCCTTGTATGGTTCATTCCTTTTCCAGGACCGACGTTGACAGTTTCATCATTTCCGGTCGGCCGGTTTCTTGTCTCTTTTGATTGTACTATATTTTACTCAATAGAAATATTTTAATTTGACTGAGAAAAAAAAAATCAAAAGCATTAAGAAATTTAATTTTTTGAAATCTCATTAACCTAAAATCATTATTTATTAAACCTAATCTAAAGCAAGCAGTCAACTAAAAGAAAACAATGTTTCATGTTCAAGGAATCAAAAGTAAACCAAATCCATCATAAATGAGAATAAAGATATGCTTCTTTATGAATTGCAGTGATGATTGTTCTCTTTGCTTTTTTCCATTCTGAATTTATATCAGCCCCAAAAGATTGAAATCGATTAAAAATTCCAATTAATGTAGAAATTTATGTACATGATAAATATGGAATGATATATCAAAAATTCAAATAAAAGAGAATTCAAACATGAATTAACCATGGTCCATTACCTTTACTTGTTCCAAATTCCTTATCAACTGTTGCATTACCATAGTGGTTTCTCAATAGTGCCTTAAAAATCAAATGAAGATTCTCATTAAAATATGATTGAGATAACCCGGATGCGGGTGATAATGAAGACAATTAAAGTGATAAGATGGTCGGGCAGCGGAAGGGCTAGCCACATGGTCGCCTATGTCTTCCCCCATGCCAACCTGAGAAGCATGCAAGGCACCTTGCAGGTGCCATTAAATGAATGCTATGGCCGAGAAAACACCACAACGCTCATAGAAATGGCATCCGTAGACCATCATGCTATTCCTCCTCCCTTTTTCCACTGTGTTTTCCCTCCTCAGGCCGCAGATCCCTATTCACGCATTGTAATGGGTAACTGCTTGATCAGGAGCTCAGGACCAAGTATCGTAAAATGGTCAAAAATGAAAGTGCTCAAAACTATCTCAAACCTAAATGACTGGATATAGCTCATCCTCCTAATTCCGGTGCCGCAAACGGTTCGAAAAACGGTCGTCGTATGAGAAAGTTATGCCAAAACCAAAATCGCCCAATAACCCTTAATTTTTGAATTTTTCAAAAAAAAAAAAAAAAGGAATATTCCACAGAATATTCTTTGGAATATTCCTTTTTGGCAGCGAATGGCAGAATGCCATGTGGCAGGTCCAGAGGCCGCCACGTGGCCCAGGGTGACGTCAGCAAGGGTATGTGCGTTGTTTAAAATTTTGGTTGGGTGTATGGAGGATCGAACACACGACCTCCCGCATACAAATGCCACGCCTTACCAACACGCCACCCAGGTAACCTTCGTTTTATGTGTGGCGGAAATATTTTATAAACTTTGGTTTTGTATTAGGGCGGGGCCCGAAGGGGGCTAGCCCCTAACGGCCAGCCCCCCATACCATGTGACCTTACACCCAAAACTGTGGGCCTAGACCCTTAACCGCTCGACACGGAATCCGATACAAACCTCCAGCCACTTATCCCGGTCACATGCGCACCAAATGCGGAGTTAAATAACAGTCAAGTTGGCATATTTTTTGGCGGACCGCCAAATTTGGGCGGTCCCGCCATAATTGGTGGACCTATCTGGACCTCCACTACAGTTAGCTGGAGTTTTTCTAGGGGCAGGCTGGAGAAACTTTAATGAGCCATAACTTTGGCTAGGAAAGTCCATTTTGGATGATTTTTTTTATTATTTTGGGTCTCTTCGGCCTTCTGAAGCCATTGGCATAGGTTTCACAGCCATCTGAGGTTGTTTGTAGGTGTTTTTGCTTCGTGGAAGTTCGAGGAGCCACTAGGGCCAAATTAGTTTAGGAGTTGCATTGGGAATTATGCAACCATTGAATGTGGAACAAAGGTCATTCCCAAATGTTTTCAGCATTCTAAATCCATTTCTACAGCTCTTTTTACCTTTTGAGGCATTCTTCTCACTGTTTAGCTTCAGGGAAGCTTTAAGGGCCACTAGGGCCATTTCAGTGCTTGAGCTGTTTTGGGGCTGCGTTCATCCATTTTTTGTGAGAAAAAACCTATGTCGGTTATTTTCAACCTTCTGAGTCTAATGGTAGAGGTTTCAGAACCAATCGAGGTCATATTCACCTTGAAATTCTCCATGCAAGTCTAAAGGGCCACCAGGGCCAATTGGGAAAAGTACTGCATAAGGTACAATTTCACTCTTTAGTGCTTGGGAAAGAGAATGTTTAGCTAATTCCTATCTTCTGATTCTGTATTTACAGTCAGATATGTCTTTTGAGACACTCATATTCTTGTATTAGCCTTTGTAACATTTTTAATACAAGAGGACAAGCCTAGTTTGAGAGGCTTGGTCCAGCAGATGTAGCCCAGAAGGGGTGAACTGCTTTATCATTTTGATGTCTTTATTTGCTGAAGATGACATGCTAAACAAAACTGATATAAAGTGTAAAACAACAAATATACATAACTTTCATAACACACATAATCACCTATTCAGCTGCAGAAAGTTATTTGTCTTATTCCACAAGACATCAAACTTCAAGTATGTGTATGTCAAAGACTTCTAAGTGTTTACTTTGCCATTTCTTTAGGAAGATCCTGTAGAGGGACAGGTAGCCTCTGGAACTCATCCTCTCTTTAGAGGTGACATGTCTGGTGAATTCCCCTACAGTCTATCTCTGTACAAGAAATAGGAAGTTTTCACCTTTTTAGAGGTCACTTGAAGTGTATATCTCACATTTGAAATTATGGAAAATGGATACCTTGCACCCTTAAACAAGTACATTCCATTTTCAGATCACCGCTACTGGCTACTAAGTTGTATAGACTTAGGCAATGGGTTTCACTATTCTCATACTAGACTCTGCAATTTAGCCCCTGCTTAGACCTCCTTTGTACATTCTCTGCGCAGTCATTCCACCAACCCCTATGTTTCTAACCTTGCTTTCAATCCTGCCATGGCTCGCATCCAAGATTGAATGCGGGGCAGGAGAAGAGGCACTTGTAGCGGGAGCATCTACCCTCCTACAATGCCTAGCCCAAACTCTGTCTCCCCTGCCTCTTTAGTTGACATTCCCAATCCTTATAGCTCCTTCTCCGGCCAGTATCCCGACACCCACAATGGAAGGGGTAGAGATTTGCTCCAAGGTGTAGGAAGGAGGGATGCTGCTATTTACACAGCCAAATTTTCCCTTCCTCCGCATCCAGCTCCCCATACAACACAATTCTATTTTTGCAGCACCCTTCATCGTCCTGTAATCACAGTCACTGTCACTATCACATTATCTGAAGAAACTGACCCACCGGCAACTCTGCCTGAGCACAATGATGAGAAGCACAGGGCAGCACCAAGCAACATGGACATTTGCAACCCAAGAAAACATCAACTCTATGAAGATGGAGCCACCCTGCATGGTAAAGTGTTGGTTGGCAGTCAACAGGCTGCTGAAGGCTAAATTGGCAACACGCAGGCTTTAGGAAGCCGACAGGGTAACACGTCTAGAGTGCATGTGGGGGTAGGCAACACCAAAGGCGCCCATCCAACTCAAGACAGCGGCCCGTCAACAGAATAAGATGATTGGTATAAATACACGTGCTTGATCGAGGAAGAACCGGCCCCGGACAATCCTTAGTCTCGACACTTGGCTACCAGGTGTTGCCCTTTTGCCAGGTGGATGCTTTTTCTACTGACTAGGCAATTTCGGTTATGTTTGTGTTTTATGGTTATGTCTATGCAGTGTTTAAGATGTTTCTTTTGGTAAAAACTGATAACCCTTTTGTGGGTTCTTTTGATTTCATGGACTGGTTTCCCCTTTGTTGGGGCAGTCAAGCTTAAACAGTCATATTTTTTTATGAACGATGCTCAGTACTATTGAGGCCATGCCTCACTATAATTATTTTTTTGTATCATATTAATAGAACAATCTTACTTAGAAAAAAAAAAATATATATATATATATATATATATATATATATATATGATTGAGATAATAAAATGTGCATCCAATAATGAGTCAAAGGAAAAAAAAGTAAATGAACCACAGGTGATGAAATTTCTCATTAGCCAAGCAAATTGTCGAGAAGAGTAAAACGGACTCATGTGCATACACCATAAAGAATGTATATCCCTAAAGTCGCAAAGTCATCCTGATGAATAAATACTTGTATTTGAGGAAATTATGATTAAAATATATCCAAGCTCTTACCATCATGATAACATTAAAGTAGCATATATATACAAAGATAATAAAAGAATACTTCATGTGAGCATAGTGAAAGATCAGAATGAATTGATTAGAGACCTACGAAGATACTTAACCCAATATTTTGAAGTTCTAAGTTTCCGAGAGAATTAAAGTGAAAGGTAAGAGCTCAAGTCTTACAAAAATTCTTAATGGGAAAAACTTTGATAAACAAAAACCTTCCTTCATAATGCTTTCGACAACATTTGTTTTTGGAAGTTTACTTAAATTTCACCTCTGACATAAGAAGTCCCGATATGTAGAATATTAAAGGGAGGAAAGATCTCGAAACAAAATTTTTTGGTAACTTTTACAAACAAAACTTACAATATTGATCATGTCCGATAACGAATGTTTTTTAAATGTATAATGTGGGAACTTTGTCTTTCTAGTACATCAAACATTCATGTATTGGAGGTTAAAATTTTCTAAGACTCTACAAAGTAGTTACGATGACTTTCATTCTGATAATGAGATAACTTGAAGTTTTGTAAAAAAAAATTGCAAGAGCACTTACATTGACCTACAAAATAAGCTTCCAAGGAAAGGAGTCTGAGATTTAATAAATATGAGAATAAATCAGGCGTGAAAGATCTCAAAAACCCTATTGAAGCTCATATCAACTTACAAGACTTTAAGACCACAAGATTACAGTAAGATAGTGAAATAAGTGCCATTTCCTTTTTTCAATATAATGGACGTGATAGTGGAGGAAAAGGAAAATGTCGATCTTGGAGAGGTAAATTTCATAATTTGTTTCAAATGCTTTCGATGTAATACAAACCCAAGAGTTCAATAAGTCATAAAGTCCAAAATTATGAGGAAAGATCTTAGAAAAATGAAAAGCAGAGGATTGGGATTCAAAATTCACCAATTAGAGGCCCTGAGTCCCTTCGTAAAAAGGAATGTGACTAAAGGGAAAAAAATATGAATGAGTGTGATAAAATGGTTCAACTCAACTTGGAAATTGTAAGATTCAGAACAAGCACAGATAAAATCATGGATAAGATCCTTCGCTGCAAGAGTTTTGTGCGAAATTTTCCTTTGTTTATAGTAAATATAAGTAAATGAATAATGTAATCGTTTCATTTCAGCTGCATCGATGAGGCAAAATATGATTATTGACTCATATTTCTAAGTAAAAAATCATGTATTCACGTGGGTCTAGACACATGCGTGTATCATAAGAAAAATATCAATGAATCACTTGGATATACTTTAGAAAGTTACGATTTATCAAACTTCTAATATATTTAAAGAAATAATGGATGATAAGTGGAGGTGGGAAGTGATATCAGAACTTCTATATCGACGATAGTATATTTAGGATTTAAAGAGCAAGCATTTGATATGAAAGCCCTGATATAGGCTAAGGATGGGAATATTAGATATTGGAAGAAAGAAGGATCGGGAATATCGAGAGTGTAGTGAATAGGTGTTTCTTATAAAATGTCTGATATGATAAAGATGGAGGTATCAGGGAGGACCAAATATCGGGATCTTGGATACCATGATATCAATATATCAGAATATCAAAACATCGAATGATCAGGATATCGAAACATTGGAATATCGGGAGACCGGGATATTGGATCATTGGGAGATCAGAGGTCTTCGGCATAGACTAATTTATGAGTTACGATACTTGCGAAGGTCAATATGCCAAGTGGAATTTGTGGGGATGGCAGAACTTAAAGTATTTAATTCAAAATAAAGTGCCCAAATTAGCTTCGCCTTTTAACTAAAATCCCCTTTAATAATTACATTAATTATTGAAAATATTAAATCGGATAATGATTTTATCATAAGTTTATTATGAGGAAAGTTACGATATTATAAGGATATGATATGAATCTTTGAATAATGCATTAATTCAATGCAAAAAGGCCTATTTGGGTTTTAATGAATACAAGAAAAATTAAAAATACTCAAATTCTGATGAAACACAAAACTTCCCTAAACATGTTGCATATTTATAAAGGATTGATTGCTTGCTTATCTCAAGTCTCCAAAATCAAGTTAATGAAAGCTTGCAAAAAGAAACAAAACATAAATAAGAAATAAATTATGCAAAATGAGAAAATAAAACAACAGATGAAGATGAACTTGATAATACATACCTAGAAGACTATTGACTGTAGGTTTACATCATGAATATTCAAGTTCTCCCATGTATATCTCAAAATTTGCATATGTTCAACATCATTTACTTATTTAATATAAAATGTTAAGTAATGAACTTTCAAATTGCATCCACCTCAAATTTATATTGGAGGACAAGAGTGGTGAATATGAGCCTTTTTAGAAATACTTGTGAATAAAAAAAAATGTCACGTTGTAGCAAATCGTTGGAATTACTTCATATATGATCAATGTGATGAAATTTTACAAAAACAAGATAATCAGTCTTTCACAACTGTGTAGGAATTGATTCTATAAGAACTTTGATATGTTCTAAGCCACTTTCCCAGAAAATGAAAGGGAATGTCAAGGGAAAAGCTTAGGCTCACTACTGTTTAATGAAATTCTTAAATAATGAAATAAGTGCAAACATAAAAGGAATTTAAATCTAAATTAATCTATCTCTAATTCCAACTGAAAAGAAACATAACTAGGTATATTCATACTTCCAATTTAACCATGTAAACATTTTATTTCTTGCATATATGTACAGATCAAACATTAGTAATAAAAATAAAAATATAATTAAACTAAGAGAACTAAATTTGAATGTAGCATGTACATTTATTGTTAACATACTTACAGAAAGTAGCTTATTTATACTTACCTTCCCTTGAAATGTCTCTTCCAGCTGAATTTCAATTAGATCATAGAAATCTAGATGGATTTCCATTAATGATTGGAAGATCTTTAAAGGAGAAGATAATAGGCTAGATTGTGGAAATGGACTTTTAGATATAATGGCCTGCAAAAATTTGTTAGTCTTATGTATATATGTCAAAATTATTAATAATATTATGTGCAAGAAGACTTTCCAAATGTATTTCAAATGGGTTAATGGAGTATGGATGGAAGTTTGATAGATTCAATAGAAGATCATTAATAGAATTAGATAGTTGTCAATAATGTGAAAATACACTCCTTTGTTGGAACTGCTTTTGAGAAGAAAGAATCAAGTGATAAAAGTTGAACATCAATTGACATTGGAAGAGTAATAACTCTTGATGTTCATGATTGTGATTTGAAACTTCATTTTCCCATTTAGACAATGCATTAATTGATTGTTCAGTACTAAACTGCTCAATATGCCAGCATAAGATATCTAAACAATGGAAAATGCAAATAGAAATTAATTTTGAAATCAAACAAAATAATTGAAAGAAAAACATTAAAATCAAATCACTATCTGCAGTAGTAATACAATTATTGTTACAGCACAATTGGGATTGACTTGAAGTAATTTCCTCTTCACAAGGATTGGCCAGAATAATGGGATTAGAATGATTTCCAACACTAACTTGTGAATTAAAGACAGGGTCGAGATTGTGAATAGAAGTGAGAATTGAATCATCATAAAAATCATATATTGGAATGGGTTCTTGAGTGTTGAAATCATGAGTACTATTAATTGTTTGAAAATGAGAACTAGTTGGAAAACTTTCTGAGTTATAGTGTTCTTCATTTTCACATGTGATTTGAATTTGATCATGAGGATTCACTTGAGAAGAAGACAAATCAACATCCTCAATGTCAGAGTAATTATCATAAATGAGTTCACAACATTCTCTAGAATTCCCTTCAATCTCATCTGATGTATCAAAACAAAGACTATGGAGCACATGTTCATTAATTCCAAAAGAATGATCAATAGTTTTCTATTTATCTTGAAAAAAACTAATATAAAATTTATTTAAATCAACCTCTATGTTTTGTGGAATAACATTAATGCAAAGAGAGGATAAATTTCTATCAGCAAAAATATCAAGATAAAGGAAAAAATGAGAGCTTGAATAAATGAATATGAAACTATCTCTATTTGTGAATTTTTATGAATTTTCTTCATTGCAAATTTCTTATTTATGGTCATTCATTCATTTATTAATGCTTTCTTGAAGAATATTGTTTTGTTGCCCTAAATTTGTCTTTTTAACATGATCAAATTCAGAAATTTGTACAACAAATCGCATATTATTGGAAACTTCAATTTTTTCTTTTACTTGTTGATTTATAATCTGTTTTTCTAAATTTAATTCATAGTGGTTTTTAGATTTCGTGGCAGATGGTCTTTCAAGATTATTTTTGTTACCTTCTTGCAGTTGATTATCAAATTCTTGCAAGCTTTTTGAAAATGATTCATTAGCATGATTATCATTAGTACTATAAGAGGCGTGTACTAAATTTAGGAATTTTTCATACATGGTTGAGGTCACTTCATCATGATTAATATGCACCTTTATATCATAATTTTTTTTAATATTACTAGAAGTTGAAAGAGAGCCATCAAATCTTGCAATTGTTTCATATAGATTTGAAATGGGAGGAAGAGAAAAAATATATTCAAACCTATCTATCAATTCAATTCCTAAAGGTTATCTTAAGCTTTCAATCTCAAGCAAATTAATTGAAATCTAACAATAAAATCTAAAAGATATTATTTTTCAAACCTTCGTAAATCTTCAAATTCATCACATGCATGTTCATAATTATAATCGCCAAAATGATAAAGGAACATTGTGATAGATTAATCATGAGTGTGAATAGAGGCAATTGGAAGAGATTGACACCGGATTATGGCTTTTCCTAAGAATCTAAGAGTAAAAATCTTGAATAGAATACCTTCATCAATATCATGAACAATAGAATTTGAAAACAATTGATAAATTGTAAAGCATGATTAAATGCAGAAAAATTATTCTTACCATTAAACTTTACCTTTGACAAGTGTCTTACTATTTCTAGTGATGTATTGGCAGATGCACGTCCAGAGATATAACTCCAAATTGAAAGTTTGAGAGGATCCATTGTGATTAAAATAAAACTTTAAAATACAAATACTCCAAAAGACAACAAGTCTTCAAGCCCTCCTTCTAGCGCCAAAAATGTTGAAGACTCGAAATTCTTTGCCTCAACATTATAAGGGAGACTGCCCTGTTGGGACCTTAGAGCAGCTCATTTTCCATTTGAAATGGTGGTTCCAACTCGTTAAACTAGGTCCAATTACCTTCTCTCTATCTATACTGGCTTAAAGTATGACTTTCACTTACCAATAAAGAAGATACATTAGATCAGCCTTCTTGTTGATCAGGCAAGAAAGTGATCCTTAAGCTGATATGGGGCTCAGCCAAGCTACAACTGAAATTTACCTCTTTGATAAGATGACTTCTAAGAATGTAGAATTAAATATAAATGCAAGAAAAAGGAAAGAAATCATAAGCCTGTCTCAATTAGGAAGATGTAGATCTAACCCAACCAAGAGCAAAGTAATTAAATGATTTAGATTTAAATATGTCTGGCTTATAATAAATATCAAGCTAACGAAGTAGTTCAATTAACTGATGTTATGAATACCAAACACATTTTGTTCAGAGATCTATTAACTGAGATAATTAATCAAAAAAATTAAGAAGTAGTTCATAAAATGATTATGATTATTAAATCAAAATTAAAAGTTTGATTTCTGAGTAAATAGTTACTAAGAAATCAAAGTTCAACACATAAAACCAAAGATAAATAACAACAGATTATTAAGGCAAATTACTCATCTCAACAATAGTGCACAAATATGAATGAAAATAACACATTTCTTCTATTACAAAATGAAATCATTATTATAACAAAAGTGATTTAAATACCAACTCATTGAAACTGTTTCTCTGGCTCTGATCTCCAATAGTCCTCTATAACTCATAAACTTTGATTATAGAACAAGTGTTGCAATAGTGCAAGCTCTACTCCCCATACATAGTTCTTATTTGCAAAAGATAAATCTTGATACTCCTCATATATGAGATTGATCATATTTACCTACATTATGAAACTCTTATTACCATAATGCTTTTAAGAATTCCATAATTGTAGAGAAGAGAAGTCCTTTGGACATCCTACAAACCACTATTTATGATTTACAAAAATGATTTTCAAATAGGAGAGTTGTTGAAGAGTAATTTTTCTCCAACAACTTTCATTGGTCCATATTCCTTTTCTTCTATTATTGGATCAACCTATTGATTGAAATCTTCTTTTCCTCATCTCTTTAATTGTTTTCCTATCAAAACCAATCAAAATTCATTTAAAATACAAATTAAGATCAAAATGCCAAATCTGGAACACATGATATCTCCAATCAAAACTTAAATAAATAAATAAAAGGAAATATGATCTTTTCATTGATCCATGTAAATATCTAATTGGTCAAGGAGAACATACATGAATGTATATGTAATCAATTGAGATTATGAGCAAATCAAAATGCAGAAAATTAAACTCAGAAAATTAATTTTGTTTAAAAATTTGGAGCTTGATCTTCTTCTTAATTTCAGACTCATTAAATGATCAAATCTTCTTATGCAATCACTTCATAAGTATTATTTGTGATTTAATCTATCCAACAAGTCTTCATGGGCCTCATTTGGCCAACTAAAACACAACTTATGTGCTTCCAAAGTTGAAGAATCAAAACATCCATAATTCTAGCAAATTTGTTGCCTAAGCCAAAAATAAGAATATTTTAATTAAAATCTAATTCTAAATTAAATTACAATTATTTCTAATTTAGTATTATTTTAATTCTAATTACAATATTAACTAGATTATATTTAAACTAATATATATAATCAATAAATTTTAATTTAAAAATTAAAATGAATTTAAAATTTAATTAAAAATACTTAATTATATATATTTATAAACCATACTAACCAAAACTAAAAACAAAAACCTCTACGCGGTTTTGGATATATACATGGATCGGATAAATATGGAGTTAACGTGTGAGATGGAGAGCATATGGAGGTGAGGGAGGAGGTGACGCATAGATGACAGAGGTTGGGAGTCATATGGGAACCTTATAATAAAAAAAAATAGTCACGATATAAATTCATATATGGTATCGGAAGATAAGTAATATCGCAAGTTTTGAAAATGCACACAAACAAAAACTCTGATATCTAATATTATAATATCGCGATATCAGAACTTTTTAATATCGAAAGAATTATATTGGAACTTTTAAATATCAGAAAATTTATACCGAGAGACTCTTTTTTTTATGGGAAGGGAGGAGGTGAGGTGAGGTGGGGTCCACTTGAAGTGGAACTAAAAACTATACAAAATGAACTACAACCACTTTGCAATTTTTAAATTTCGGGTCTCATAATTTCTTTTAAAATTAGGAATTGGAATAAATTACCGAGATCCTGAAAACACATTTTTTAACTGTTTTACAAATTGGCTGGGTGATTTTGTAGGACTGTTAGTGAAAAATGAAGAAATTAATAAAAGCCAACTAGGGATTAATATTTACAATGAATTACTAATTTAATTACAAAAGTTAAAATAATATACATTTTATACATTTTTTTTAACCCACCGGTAAAAATTATCGAACTTCGGATGACCACCATTTGCAAACCATGTAACCAAATGAGACGAAAAAAGTACCGATGGAAAGCTAAAGAAAAATTAAACTCAATGAAGTAATCAAAATATAAATCTGATGAAAATGAAAAAATGGAAAAATTATAGGACACTTAACCAAAAGAAAATATCAAAAAGGTGATTTAGGCAAAAATTAATGGAAGGGCCCCCATTATTTGAAAATGGGGGATGTTGGGTTTTCCCTACAATGCCCCCTTATCTTTATTTTTTGTGTAGCTCCCTTATTGGTATTGTTAATGTACCCCCCCCTCCCCCATATTGTTATTGTTGTGCCCCATAAAATCCTACTATTGTTATTGTTCTGCCCTTACATTATTATTGTTATATAGGTCTGGTTATATTGTGACCCCTTAACTCAATATAATAATATATATATATATATTATATATTATATAAGGAGGTCTTGTCATTTCTGTCATCCAAAAATTGTTCATTTATGTAATGTAAAGGAGGTTGCCCCCTCGAAGAGGTTAATTCTCAAGATGTTGAACTATCTTTTCTTTTCTTTTGTGATTTGGTTGCATAACATAGTTTTGCAGTGATTTAGAGAATAAAGGTCATAAATCTTTTTCATTTGTGGCAAGAGGTTGGGTATAGAATTCCAACAAGGCTATAGCATTCCTAAAAGATTCTTAAAGACATTTTTATTGTAGGTTGGAGATCATTTTTTTAAGAAAGATTTTGATGTATTTTTTTGCATATTTTTAATAGATTGGATACTCATTTGAAGTGGGCCTAAAGATATAGGCTAGGAGGATTTAATTTTTGTTAATTGTATTTCTTATTAATTTTTATTATGTATTTCCATCTTTTAAATTCTCATTTAAGTTCATTTAATTAATAAAGTTATGGGAAGCATAGAAAGCAAATTTAAGCATTTAATTTCTAATCAAGTTTGGTATCAGAGCAGGTTTAATCAAGGGTTTGCAAAGTTTTGAGTGCTAACTAGATATAAGCTCAAGCATGGAGAATAATCACTTGAAGAGTTTAACCTTGGTATTAGTACAATATGAACATTTCAAAAGTCATCTTTTGAAAGGACATTTCAACAAGATTTTCTCGACATGAAAGTTATGGTGGAAGAGTTGTACAAAGAGAAGATAAAAAATGGAGAAGGAACAAGCCAAGTTAAACTAGTTCCCAGTTCCTGAATGTTATGTAGTGATGATACCATGGGATTTCTTCCTTTTTAACTTGACGATTATTTTACAAGTGTACTTCAAGCAGTATTTTAGTCGATTTATCAAATTAAAACTTGGTTTATGGTTTGACTAAGACTTTTGATGCGTACAATTGTTGCTTCATCCTTGGAATCTTAAATCTTGTACAATTTCTTCACTATGTAAAAAATCTAAGAGTTCTGAATTGAAATGAAAAATCTTTGGTTTCTTTAAACAATTAGTAATATCTAATAGCTCACACCGCAAAATTGGGTGTTAAATGTGAAGAAGTGATGAGAATGAGGTATTAGACACAATTTTATCTAAGTATTTGGGTAGGATCTTCTCCTTAATAAAGCATGATTCCCCAAATACTTGTTTTTTCATCATATTAATTGCAAACATGCACTGACCACGTGAAGCGATGTGGTGCTTCTTTACTAAACGTGATTTTCATGTCAGGTCTGACATGTCAATGATTTCTTCGATGTCATGTCTTATACGATTGAATTCTTTATAGTTGGATCCAATGTATATGTTATCTTTCTATTCTCAGCTGATTTGTTTATGTTGGTATTCTTCCTTCTACAAGTTGGTTTTATCATTGTGATGTTGATGTGTTAGCGCTTGGAATTCACCTAGGCTGAGATAGACAAACTCTCAAAGCTACATCAAACCATTTCACCTCGTAGCTAGCCCTACGAGGTATGAGAAGGCTCTCTCGGGTCAGATTCGGTAGATCTTTCAATATGATAAGCTGACCAATTAGGATCAAAGATATTAGGCTAGTAAATTAAAAAGGGGGGTTGATTTAAAGATTTTTGGTTTTTTGGTGGCAATTGGAGGGAGTGCAATTCAGGGTGCGGGGATTGAGCACAGTTTTTGCAGGGGGATCTTTGGGGCAAGGTAGGAGTGAGCGCTGATGCCTTAATATGAGATGGATGATCAGGGATGATAGAGAAGGAGCTAAAGAGGGCAAACAACCATTTGAATCCTCTCTAGACAGTAGAAAACATAAATTTTGAACAAACTAAAAAGCTGAGCATGTCAAAGCATGAATTCAAACTTTACCACTTCATCTGTCCAAATAGAAGCAAAAGAGAGATGTGGAATACATAAACAGACTTACAAGAACATGTAGAGAACACACCATCAACACAACAATCCACAAGAATCCACAATGATGTCTGCAAAACCTTGGCCTTCCTTTTCTTTAAATTGCAGAGATAGATGTACAATATACAATAAAGCTTTCTCCCACAAGAGTCCAACCATGAAAATGAGTAAGAGAGCGCATAATATAGGCCATCTAACTCTTTCCTTGCCTCTAGGGGTCGAGCTCATCTTCTAGGAGCAGTTTGAACTAATTCTAAATTAAGCACTAGATAATAGGCAGCTCAACAACTTGCCTCTATTACTTAGCTAACTGATTCATGCATTAATTATTCACTTTTTACATCAAGGAAGCTTCTAGAAGGGTAAAGAGAGATAAAATCTATCAAAGTGCCATGAAAATATTACATTTATCCATCATCTATAAGTAAAAATAATCAACCATAGTCAAAACAGTGTTTTTTGACCAAAAAAGTCAATTTTGGCAAAGTTAGCTCCAACTGGTCGTCCGCAATGGTCACGCCCCTTTGCAGCAACTTTTGAGTGGGTTCCACTGGTCCAAATCAGATGCAAGATGGCTCATTGGAAAGCTTGGTCTGTCTACTTTCCATCCCAAGTGGAATTTCTGAATTTGGAGTTGTTTTGCCCCCTCAAAAACCATTTCTCCCAAGGTCACTTTCTGCAACTCAAAAAGTGAGCAGAAAGTCATTTTTTTGATGTATTTTGAGCTTTTGGAGGCTCAAATCTCAAAATCAGGCTTCTCCCAAGTATTGGTAATTTTTCTCTTTGCATGCCCTTTCCAAAAATGCCAAGTTTTCAAAATTCCGAGCAGTCCTCCAAAATGGTCTCACCCGAGGTGAGACCATTCCAAGGGAAAAACCTGTAAATTGCACAAAAAATTCACAAATGACAAAATTTTCTCCAAATTTCTTGAAATTTGGGCTGAAAGTCCCCAATAAAGTACCATTCTCATTCAAAGAGGCTTTGGCCAAAATTTGGAGTGGATCGGGCGTTTTCCTTCGTTTTTGTGTTTTGGCCAACCGTCCTTGGAGCACCTTCGTTCTCGCCGGTACTTTTGACATTTCTTTAAAACCATGACACCTTTGCAAAAATTGAAGGAGGTTTTTCTTCCCTAGCATCTTTTGGACAAAAACCTCTCTCAGTTTTCCAAAATTCATCTTTGACTACTCTGAAACATCATTTTAGTGAAACTTATCCCGATGTGTGGAACAAGGGTTTTGGTCGAAATGAAACGAAATGAAGGGGACACGGGGCTTCTAAATTCTTGGGGAAATTTTTGGGAGTGGGGAGGGATGTTAGGAAGCAGGGGAAAGTGGAATCGCAGAGATTGAGTCAGGGGAAGGGATCCAAAAGGGCAAAACACAGGCCCAACCTAGAAAATTGCCAAGTTGTAGCTAGAAACTAGGGTTT